>JAAIXI010000236.1:6973808-7055910 GCA_013403645.1 Heliconius nattereri
ATAAAATTTGTTATTTACACTATTTCGAAATTGCGAATAGTTTTAGAGAAAAACGCATTTAATTGTTAACACATCACGCCGTTGACGCATCAGCTGTATGTTACTCAAGTTTCACTTATCGCTTACTCTCAGCATATAAATAAGTATATTAGTTACGTTGGCATTTAATGTAGATCAAAACTGTCTTTTACTGTTTTTCATTTTAATAAGTACCTTAGAAGTTGTTACAATATCAAAAAATCCTTGCTGCGAAACGGCTTATACAAGCGCGTCCCCTGCGCCCGCCTAACACTATAAATAACCTAACACGCATCGGTGGTTCAGTGGTAGAATGCTCGCCTGCCACGCGGGCGGCCCGGGTTCGATTCCCGGCCGATGCATTCTATTTAATTTTTCATCAGGAACAGAGTACCCTCTTCCCTGCCCAACCGGTGTCGCCGTTTTAACAGCATTAACCACAAGCTCGAATGCATCTATCTCTATAGCAAAGAAGATTTAGATGCGTTTCAAGTATTGGATAATTTTAGTTGAATGTATTATTTCAGCGCGATATATTTGGTTTCATATTTTTTGTAGTTGTTATTAGTAGGTAGGTTTTTGTTTATAATTTCTTCCGTTTAAAAATAGTCATTTAAATATACTTTAATAAGTCCTTGAAAAGATTAGTAACACAGATTTAAAATTACAGTACTAATAAATCTTTTTGCTGAGGGATACCGATCTATAATCCTCCTCAGCACGGTTGCCAAGCTGTTTGAGAAGTTATTCCTTTTACTTCTTCAGTCGCACATCCACCCACAAAGCGAGCAGTTTGGCGAGCGGGTATACCACTCTGGGTAAATTACGCAACAGTGATCAACCGAGAGAGAGTGAGAGTGTGCAATAGCAGTCTTCCTTGACGTAGCACGCGTATTCGACCGCGTCTGGCACCAGGGCTTATTTCATAAAATGCTGAAAGCCGGCACCCCCTAGTACGTCGCGCATGTCTTTGCCGCTATGCTGTGTAAGTGGCAGGACATTTTGCGTCGGTCTAGCAGCGACCCGATCGCTGCCATTGTCCCAGTCAGAATTTTGTCACCTGCTCTCTACGCACTATACATTGATGACATCACAATGCCCTAGCGAGTATTACTCAACGAGGAATCCTGTAGGTAGTACGGAATCTCACCCTCCGGCGAGTGACGCAGGCACCATACTACGTGAACACCACGCGCCACTCACCGCAACCTAAAAATAGAAACCCTAGAGGTACACATTGGTCGTCTCGCGTGCAACATATTCCGTTGCGCCGGTGTATCGGGTCACCTGCACCTAAGGAGCAGCACTCCGCATACCCGGCCGCCCAAGGTCAGACGTCTTCTTCCGAGGGACTTTCTATCCTCCTCCAAATCCGACTCATGAGCAGTCACCTTGGTCGTTTAATCTAGGCCTCCCTCAAGAAATCAAGGGTCCAATCCCCTCCCGCATCCTCTTCCAAGTGTCTGCTCTAAAGGAGGTTTTCGCCTGGAACCACGGTCGGACCAACGCTGTGATGTCGTTCTGAGCTTCTACGGAGATGGCCGAGAGAATGCTTCAATTCTGCGCCTGGCAAAGTAAATTTAGAAGTGATTGCACGTACTTTGGAGTTATCCCATAATTATAATGTATTTCCACGCGACATAATTGGTTACATCTTTCGTTTAAGTATTTTTGGGTAAGAGAATAGTAGGTAGTCTGTTGTTTATAATTTCTTTCGTTTAAGTTTTCTGTTATTTTTGTTATTTATTTTTGTTTATTTTAAAACAATTGGAAAATCCTTATTGGAATTACGAAAATGCGGGTTGCATAAGGGATTAATTTATGTTCACATTATCTTAAGTGCTTTGCAAACATACATTATATGAATAATTCAGTAGTTAAGGCGGGTGAAGCCGCGAGCGGGTCGCTAGTTTAATATAAAATACAACATTTATTAATAAGTTTCATAATCAAAACATAATATGTAAAGAATTCTAAGCTAGAAGACTTATTTATTACCTCTTAAAAAGTGAAAATTTGACATTGTGTCAAACAGAAAGAAAGTTTTGATGAATAAATAGAATATTTTACAATATTTTTTTGAGATATTTCGCAGTTTTTCTAATAACAATATTTAATATGTCCTGTGGGAAACGACCGTTAGTGAAAAAGTGGGACAAACCTAAAGAATTACGCGTGATTAAACCATCTCGCTACGAACAAAATGAAGCATCGGTTAAAGTTCACTGGAAAAATGTCATCCGAGACCTGGAACTATCTTATAAAGACGAAAAAGTAGATATAACATGTATTTTATTATCATATCTTAGTGTAATTTAGTAGATAATAAAAGGAACTAAACCATTGGTATCCTTGTCGGTGCGGAGAGTCCATTGGTTCTTTTTTTTTCACATTTTGTAAGCCTTCATTGCCAATCGAATCTGCCGACCATCTAAGTTAATATGACAAATGCTTGATCATCTTATGGAGCATGAAATGTCCTACAAACGTAAAGACTTTCATTTCGTCTTTTCATTTTTATTTTTGTCTTATTCTTTGATATTTAAATATTATCTAATTATGTATGTTTTTAATAAATATTATTTTTTTATTTATAATTTAAGTTTTGGAAATCACAATCTGAAACTATTCGTGGGCTTGTTGGGCCGAAAATATTTAGAAGAATTACAAAAATTTTTGACTTAACCATGGATAAGCAACTTTACGAGCCACAATCAGAAGTTTCAATTGTTCCTTCAGATCAATTTTACCAACAAACATCTATTATTGAGGTAAGTGCTATTATATACATATGTATATATGAGATTCACGAGCCTCGCAGCTTCGTTCGCTTGAACTACACAATTATTTATTATCATAGTATTATAACAGTCACACAAACCAATAAAAAAAACCAAAAATTTAAAATTATTGTTTATGTTACATTACATGTTACATTTTGGAATGCCACCAATAACAACTTTTTCTAATATATCTTTTATGTACAGTTTGGGTGTAAGTATACCTAGATATTGTTTTTTTTTTTCGAAACAATTGAATATCCTTAACGGAATTCTGAAAATTATTATTAATAAAATTAATTTATAGTTTTTAATTTGGAAATCTTAAGTACGCTGCAAACATCATATATTAAAACAGGAATGTAATTCCGTGTACTTATTAAATAAATAATTTAGTAGTTTAAGCGGGCGAAGGTGAGAGCGGTTGGCTAGTAGTGAATAATAATTAAGATATAAGAAATTAACAATACCACAGTTACATCATACAATTTAAGGGCCCGATTCCACCATCATTTTCAATGAGTGATTTTGATCCGTCTTTATATGAAGATGTAGATGAAGAGGAAGTGGGAGAACAATCTGAAGTTTGGAATATATCAACATCATCTTCGGATTTGAAAAAGACGACCAGATCTAAATCTTTAGTCCGATCTAGAATTCTCAGCAGTACAAAATCATTTTCAAAATATTTCTCTAAAAAATCATATAGTAGACAATCTAGAACTCTTAAAGGTATTTCAACTGTTGCTGAGCCTGCATCGACTTTAGATGATTTGGAAGTGCAGATGAGCACTAAACAGAAAACGTAGATAAGTTTTATTTTTGTTAATATTTTTGTATAAAATTATTTTTATTTGTAGATATATCAAATATGATTCATTTATGACTTAATTATATTACTATTACACTACAAATATCCAGCAGGAAAACCCAATTTGTCGAAATGAGATTATTGATAACATACTTATTGTATTTTATATTGATAGTCGTAGGCGATTTACGAGTCAAAAAATGAAGAGGAATCCCCATTTCGACATGTTATATTGTAGTAAATCAGAAACGGACATGATAAAATGGAATTCTAAATACAAGCAGAAAGTGTTTGAAGTATCTGCATCTGATGAGTTTAGTAAAAAGATTGAAATTATAACAAAAAAGGTAAATTTGTTTTTTATTATGAAGAATATTAGTAGGATCTATTTAAAAACACATACATAATTATACATAGAATGAAATGAACATTATAATTTTTACACTGTTACCAGATAGCGAAAGAGTTTTATGATTGGTGGGTCAGCTTAGGAATCGTGGAATTCAAGAGTGAAATAAAACGATCAGAAGACATTGAGGACTTATTTCAAGTACGTTGCTCTTTCGTCTGTAATTTTTCTTTAAAATTGAATCTTGACATTTGTAGTACATCGTGGATATTTTATTAATTGAAATTACTGCGCTAAAGCAATTTTACCAGTACCAGCAGTTACTAAAGGATTGCGTTACAATATTTTTCAGGTTTGGTTTGACGAGCACGCTTCTCGAGGTCTAGTTTTACACCCTAAAATACTTACTTGCGTTTTAAAAAGCATTGCAAATTATGTTGATGTCAAAAAGGTAACTAATATTCCAATTTTGTTTTTGCAATTTAATTAATTAAAAAATTTAATTAAAAATTAAATAAAATTTTCTTTTTTTTTATACATTTATGTGCATTTTATAGGCATCTTGTCCTGAAGTACTCAGACGGCAGATAGCGTATGATATTCACGCAGAGACTAGTCCATTGCATTCCAAAGCATTTGGAACATGTCTTCCGCAACATATGAAACACATACCACCTAAAAATAATACGAAGGCAATGTGGCATTGCGTCAAAATACCTGAAGATTTAAAATCTATGTCCTGCGTGTGGGATAAAATTCAGCACCTTACGTGAGTAACTTAAAAATTACATAAATATTGTTATTTAGTTATAATAATAAAAAGAATTAAATCCTAGTCAAATATGTATACAAGGGTTAGATATCGTTACGTTTACGTACGTTTTCCTTATTTCAGCTGCACCGATGTTTTTTTACCACACATATGATTTATTCTTCGCTCGCTCTCATAATATTGAACTACCTGTGAACACTATGTGTACATTCATTTCTAAATTAAATATAATTATTATGTACAGTAGAAACTCGATTAACCAGACTATTGTTGTATTGGCTTTCGGATAATTGAATGTATTAAGCAATTTGTGCGTACACGGCACATAATGTTGTGTTTATTAAAAACAAAAAATGCATATAAACGACAATCAGAGTTTAAGAAATTATTGAGAGATACATTTTTCCACATACAATATACACTTAATTACATATATATTTAATATAATTGGTCGCGGTTACTAGTCCGGATAGTCGAGAGTCCATAAAAGAGGGCATGGATATCGATTATCCGTTTTATATTATTTATTAATTGGTTATTTATTCACGAGAATCTTAATTTTCATTAAAAATAACTATAACAGGTAAACATTTAATATTTTAGATCTACGAAATCTTTCCACGAATGGCTGCAAAAGAGACCACACTTAGCCATGCCACCGTATTTAAAATCTCTCGAAGCTCCAGGAGATAAGAAGCAACCTTTTGTTGTGCCATCTGATTATCTTGTTAAATTGAAAGCATCTTCTTCAGCAGCAGAATTGGCATTGCCTATTTCCGAATTTTCACTAGAGCTAAAGGAGGTGCTTAGTAAACTTTTAAATGAATAAATTTTGTTGTCTTTTACTACAACTGATTTACTTAATGAAGTTCTAACACGGACCCCCTTTAGTTATTCTTTAATCAATTAAAATTGAGTCGGTGACGAACAGACAAACAAATAATAATTTTAAAAATTATTTATTTTGGTTCTATTGAATAATTATTTGTATATTATCTGTTTATTTTTAAGGTGGGTTAATTTGTTAACAATAACGATGTTGGTTGATGACACCTACTGCAATTTATAATCTGAAAAGCAAGAAATATAAATTCAAAGCCCGCTTCTAGTGATAATAATTGTTTTAAGTTAAAAGTTTAAATAGAGTAATCCATTCAACAGATAAATATTTATTTTTATTATTTATTTATTTTATATTATTTAAAGTAAATAGAAATATTTCTCAACATTTGGTAACTTTAACTACACACTACAAGCTTATCTTGTTAATTGCGAACGCTCATTCTTCCTTCATTTATCAATCTGAGTCAAACGATTTCTACAAACTCGTTTAGTACTTTATTGTCACATTGTGTGACTTAAGAGTTATGGCTCTTGCCTTACTATCTACATGTACCTACATGTACATCTTCTAAGGTACCGACACCGAAAGCAGTATCAACCCTGGTAGGGTAGTGAGTGGCGAAACTTAACGCCGCCGTAATCATATTCCAATAATTTATTTATATCCACTCAGTATTATTAGTTCAATATTTTTTAAGGAAATGTTGTCTATTTGTTGTCTTTTTAGTTAGTGAGTTATTATTTTACTCACTAACTAAAAAGTTATCCTCTTCATTACTTCACCCTTTCTTAGTTTGACATGAGAAGTGCATTCTCTGAGTAATTGTTAATGTAATGTGTGGATTTGATCGAAGGTGGGCGCGATAATAAAATTGTGGTTAGTCCCCGTATCACTGATAACCCAATGCGATCTTTTATTAAGATAACAGGTTGAATAAAACTACACCACGTATAAACTATATTTCTTTATTTTCTGATTGCTAATTTTAATCGCTATAGGTGTTATCTAGTTCATTTAATCTATACTAATATAATAAAGCGGAAGAGTTTGTTTGTTTGTTTGTTTAAACGCTATGATCTCTGGATCTACTGGTCCGATTTACTTTGTTTTTGTTTTGTATGAAAGCTGCATTCTTCAAAAGTGCTATAGGCTATATTACATTACATTACACATATGTACTAATAAATTAAAATACTTTCTAATTTGACATGCAATTTATTCTGCCATGTTAATAACAACCGTCGTTGCTACGCGACCGTTACCGCGACATTTTCATATTCATCCTTATGACAATAAATATAATAGTCACTTTTAGCATTTTATCTAGATTGAAATAATAGTTTACTGTATAACATATAACATTCTAATAAATAATTAAGAAGATGTCACTGATTCGGAATGACCTAGCCTTCGGGCGGCATAGTATGAGTTTGACCGACGCGAACGGGCAGACGATGTTGACGGTTTTATTAATTTTTGTTAATTTTTATGTAATTATTTGCTGTTTATAATTTGAACTACACTTTGGTTCTCATCTTATTTTATTTGGTATTACTCGCAAAAATTAACCTATTTAATATAGAAAAATATTCAGTTATTTCATAGAGTTGATATCTACGAGTATGTACGCAAGCACGGAAAACTTTAAGTACTTTTTCTAATATTAAGAATCCCCTTTTGTTACTTTTACTTCTTTTGTTGATTCATTTCAATAACTCTGATATTTTTTTCTAACAATATGTCTCTTTTTATTATTCTTTTTGATTATTTAGGCTTATATTTTCTTACTACTTCTATTGAAAACTGAAAATAATTTCATAAATATTCTTATAATTTAAGCAGGCGTAGCCGCGTCCGGGTCCACTAGTTGCAATATAAAATCGCGACAGATGTTACTTATATTTTCTTTATATTTGGAATAAGTAAAACAACAGAATATTGTTATTTTAAGATTTAGTTTCGACATTTGGCTTTTGAAAATTAATTATAAGTAATTGTAAATAAAAACAGGTTAAGTGCGAGTCTGACCGGGCGAGGTTTTTGTACCATTTGTTGTCTTATTTTGTATGTAATAACTTACAACGATAATTTGGTAATCATTTTTTTAGTTGATGTGCCTATAATTTTTTACTTTTCGGGTTTTTCTTTTATAATAAGCACATAGCATAAATTTTGACTTTGTGCCAAGTTTCATCACTTTCGACTGACTGCAGGAAGTACCATATAGGTGTTGATTACGTGGGGAATTTCATACAAAATGCAGCAAAATCGAGGCAGCAATGCTCGTATCTTTTGATTGTGTTTATTTAGATGCTTAACTTTTTCTGTTTCAAGGGACCAGATACCTGAATATTTTATATTAATTTCTTCTCGATACTTCCTTGTGGTCTCTACAAAGTGTTCCTATATACCGATACCTTTTGAGGTACGCAACCCTAAAAATGGACTAAAAGACGAACTTTTATACATGTGTGACTGGTAAAATATATATAGGAAACAGTGCAGCAGCGTGTAGTAATAGGGTAATTACGTTTTTATAATTGATATATTTGTGTATCACAAACGATAACATAAGATAACCGAAATTATTTATTTTCTTTAATTCCTTGCGATCAGAATCGCACATTTTTGATTGTTTATACAAAGGGTACATACGTATTGTAAATATGATTAGATAAATAATATTTTTTTTTATTAAATATACATAAATTAAATATAAATTATTAGTGAAATGACGGAACAAAATACAACAAGGAAGGAAATGCTTGAGGAGATTGTGAACAGGAAGAACCTTGGCGACAAAAAATTTCATTCTGAAACATCGTTGCAACAGTTCGGAGAAGACGGAGAAAATGAAGTTGAAAACGAATCGCGTAGTGATGAAAATGACCCGGGGGTGTGTATTTTTCTTTGCTCTTATTATTTTATTAATATTATAATATATCACACAATAACACTAATGGTAGTGAGATCCAAAGAAAAAAAGTTACAGCATTTTATATTTTGTAAATTTCAATATTTCAGTCGTACCGTTAATCTTCTATTCGAGTGGAAAGAAATATTATTTCGCTCTGGTATCAAGGTAAAAGCGCGGCGTTGAGTTCCGCCTTTCGACACGCATTGCCTTGAAGATTCAGCGGAAAGTGAGCTCTAAAAAACATATATATGAGTTTATATCAGTTACGAACCAAAGAGATATACTTACACCATATCTACATAGAACGGCGCGGCTTGGTAACATAAACCACTTTTCTGAACGGATAGGTAGACCTGCCGTCGCTTTTCTCTTTTAAGTTTATCTAGACTAGAATATTCGGTGTGCAGCTCGCAGTCCAATCCAATAACATGACAAAATTTACGTTTGGGATTTTGCACAGTAGAGCTTACCATTTAAAAGAGAACCTGTTTTATGTAGAATCGATCATTGTTTTTATTGAACTTTAAAGCCTGTTTTTTTAAACTTTAACACTACAAATTTTTCTTAATACCATTTATGCCTAGCATACACTGAGGAATTATATTATTATTTGCAGTATAAGACGAAAACTGGCTATCAAGTAGTATAATATACTATTTAGGAACCATATAAAAATTAGAACGTAGGGGAAGCATAGAAGACTTTATAAGTTTTCTAAAAAGTATTTTTCATTTCTAATTGTGGAATAAAACTTTAAAAATGTGAAAAATAAGTTTTATAATAGTATATAAATATACTAAAATGTAAGCTGTAAGTGTTATTACAATAGACAAGGAATGACTGATTATTTAAATTGTTAATGGCAATGGCAAGTGGTACTCAAGTTTAGACGTATAAATGAACTAAAATAGAATTTTAATCATTCATTTCCTTACTCATAACAAATATATCAGAAGTGAAAAAAAATAATAATATTAATAATTCTATATATTTTAAAATTATCTATTAAATTAATAGTGATATACATAAAAATGTACCAAATTCAGGTTCACAACTCGTCAGTTAAAACTATGTCAGTGTCTCCGGAAGCGGATATACCAATTCGTCGGAGGACGATGTCCCAGCCAGGTCCTGTCTCGGGAAGTATGGTGACAGCCACGGCGGGCCGCCGACGCCGCCCGCCGCGCAGCGTCATGTATGCAGACCTCGAGAGTGTCGTAAGTAAAAGTATTATGTCATTTACGAGTATATTAATCACTCGTACTGTACTGTTGAATATTCAATTATTTTTTGCTATCACTTTCAATTATTATTAAAATTACTAGTAAGGGATTTGAAATTTCTTATTATACATGTTACAAATTAATTTCTAACCCTTAAAAATCTTGTTTTTATAATTTTATATACTAACCAAAGGCTGTTATATTAATATTAATTTTGACGTTTGAAAATGGCAGTATGTAAAAGGAAATCGTTGAATCTCTTTGACACTGGTAATTATCGTTGTTAATTAAATATAGTGTGATACGAATATTTTGATATTAAAGTTAATATAGTGTCGATTACCATACAAAATATTTATGTAATTAAATAAAAATATTTTTGATTTAAATTTGAAAATGGACGATATAGTAAATGGATTACATTCTTAAAACGGATTTGTGTCTGATAAAAGCTATTGATAAAATTTTTCAAGTGTAATTAAGACAATTTACGTATCGATTATTCAGTTTTAAATATTATCTCATAAGTATTTTTTTATATTGTTAAGAGGATAACGGAGTGACTTAACACTAAGTTATCTCAGCCTTTCCTTCTAAATATATGCTAGGCAAAACGTTCATGCTTTGAAAAAATTTCTTTCACTAAACTTAATATTAATATATTTTTTTATTTCAAATGAGGGAATAATTACGGAAGTGCTAATTTTGATTATAAAATTCGGCGTGCTATCTAGTGACATTAAACTGAGGATTAAAAGATTAAGTATGTGTATTTGCGTAATCTTTACTGAGACCGAACCAAACGTGTTAATAATTAATAATTTTACCTTATATAATAAAAGATTGTATGTTCTTGTTAATTTTAAAAACACAGAAAATCTGTCAACTAAAAATATTTTTTTACTGAATAATACATTTATACATAATTTTATTAGCTAAATCTATTGCCTTAATTATCTGAGAAAAATCTTTTAAAAAGTAAAAACCCGCTGACGACATGGCGTTAAATCTAATCACAAAAATCTAAAAACTAATAATAATTATCTTATTACGTATATCAACTAATGACTACGTAAGTCTGACAGTGATTAATCACTGTTTTTTTTGGCATGAAATAATTATTAAGTAATTTGTACTTTGAAAGTTTATTTTAGAATTGTTTCAAATAAGTCGTTTTGTCCTGTTTTCAAAGTAAATTTATTTTAAGCGCCGGCCGCCCGTAGTTTAAACAGCGAATTCATATATATGGACGCAATGGGTTGTAATGATTTTTCCACGAGAATAATATGGATATGTTCGCTTTATTGGAAATATTGCTAGTTTATATTTTACCAGTATTAATAAATAAGTCCATTATGCTGTAGTTACTATATATAAAAAAAATACGTAATATTATACGAATATATATAGACGAAGAAGCATAAAATTTTAACTTGTAGTTATATAAACTCTAAAGATTTAATACAATTTAAAATCAAAATTTGACTTCAATACATTACGAGTAAATGTAAATATTGATCCCGATAATAATTTCTTTACTCTTGTACCAAGGCAAAAGCGGAGCGTTCTTCACGAGACAACACACAATACCTCCAAAAACCGAACGGAATATCTTATTACTAAGTTAGTAGTAGTAAGAAGAAATATTATCAGTTTGTATTTATGTACGTCTAACAGATTTCACTTTTGGAAAAGATCTACATAATAAACATTTAAGCTTACTTTATATAAAAAAAAAGAAAGAAAAACATAGTTAAAAGTGTAAAAATAAAATGTGCGGGATTTGTTATAAAGGAGCCGCACAGTTCCATAGCGGCGAGCGCGGCCCGTGTTTGTGAGGCGGGTCACTCTCGCGCAGCCAACTGTAAACCTTTTGAGTCCAGCCGCTCGCCACCCTCGCCCTACGCCCTCCACCTGCACCCCGCTGTAAATACCGACTGCGGACACGTCGTGCCGCCCCAACGCCTCGCCTAATGAAAATTCAATCTCTATATTTTATTTTATTTTTTCAACCAGTTAACTGGCTGCGTCATAAATGCTCAGTAGAAATTTTCATTAATGGCATCGCGGCCACTCGCGTTTGCCTATTTTTTTTTAAATGGACTCTGATTTTTTTTTTTATCGTGTGATGTCTTATGTCATCTAATTATTTTTTAATGGTATAATAAAATAAAGCTGTATCAATATCTTCGATATCGAATGAGATTTTTTATGATACCCCGCTATTGTATTTGTAGCACTTATTGCTAAGTAAATAAACCTTTTTTAAAAATTCTTTGAGTAAGTAAATTGAAAAACTCAATTGTTTAAAGCATGTATTTGAATAAATGGAAATATTTATTTTAATAGAAATTACCTCATATCATGTTCCATGATGAATAATATATTCATTGCATAAGAACAAATTTAAAAAAAAAATTTGAAATGTCGTCGCACAGACCGTTTTACAACTGACAGTGGACAACCAAAAATTTGTTTCAAAAAGGTGGAACGCTGTAATGGGATTATACTGAAATACGGGGTGTTGTCGATCGAGAGAAACAAGCGACTAATGAAGTTATTAATCCGATTTTGTACGGCTTTCGACATTCACGCACCATTTTTAGTATAGATTTTTGACATAAATATAAACTATGAGTTCCAATAGACTGTTTTTTTTTCGATTTGTAGCGTTTTTAAAAAATAAATAAACCAGTTTCAGGCTGTACCTAGCTTACCAACTTCATACTAACCTAGTAATAAGATACTCCGTTCCCCATTTTCCGCCAAATTCTGGAGGCATTGCTGTGTTGAGTGGCGGAACTCAGTGCCGATTGCCACTATACCAGAGCGTAGAAAAGTAAATATAAGTTAAAATTAATATTTTATAACCTCGAGCGGGGATCGAACCCACAACCAGTCGCGCTTACAGCCTGGTTCCCCTGCGCCATAAGTGGCCTCTAATAAAGTTTTTGATTGCAGGATTCTCCGGACAGGTTGGCAAACCTCACGCTCCCTAATAGAGATGTTTATCCAATTGCACCCACACAACTCAGTACGTATAAATACATTACTATATATTTATAGTAATGTACTTTTATTTTCATCGTTATGTATACTAACAAATATATGGTAAATGCCACAAAAAATTATATGTATAGAATAAACAAAAGCTACAAATAATAATATATCAGCATAAAAAGTTTACAATGCCACATATATTTTTTTAACATTTGAAAATTCTTATTTATAGAACATTTATTATATCGATTAGATTATTTTTACTGGCACAATCACTTCTTGTCAAATTTATCAAAAAAATGGTAAAACATAAAGCGAATTATTGTATTTATTAAAACCTACAGCTGCTGAAACTACACCGAGTCCTATTTTTTATAATGGAATCTATAGAAATGGAGATATCAGATCGAACAGTAAGTATTTACATTATTTTGTAAATGTTAAAAATTAGTATTGCCAAAATAGTTACTAAAAATCCTAAATGTTTTTGAATGAAGTATATTTTCGACATTATCATACTTTATATATTTTTTTGTTATTACAGACAATTACCGTCTCCAAGCACCTATTGATTTGCGTGGTGGATCAACCCCCAGGAAGAGATCAGTGGTGACAATGGATGCACAGTCTATTCGCTCTGTGGACACCCAGGCGCCTCCCCCCACCAGCCCCAAAGAAAACTCACGTCTCACTACGTAATTAGTGAAATACTATTCTATTCGTACTATTCGTTTGCGTATTTAATTTTACTAAACTAATACATCATTATGTATTGCTATGCTAATAATAAATCGCTTATTGTCTTTTATTAAGCTTGCATTAAAAATAAACTCATATCTTTCGAGTACATCTAATTCAAGTATGGCGCTCGTGACAATCATACTAGCTTATCGAAATATGTTATTAGAGTACATATTACTATTTGAGTTTTAGTCTTTTGTCAAATAAATCGATATATATATTTTTATAGCAGAAAATTGATATATATGTATATTTAATATATTGCATGTCCTCAAAATTATATAATTACACAAGAAATGTATAATTTTTTTGCAGTAAATATTTTACAATGATGGTAAGCTGTATGTACGCAGTTTTATTGGTCACTCTTGGAATCATAATACACGTATCTGATCCATTCATAAGCTTCGCACCGTCCAGGGTAATTATTTTCTGGATTCTTTTACAACCGTATCTTAAACTTATGAGCAAATATTTTTAACAATAATATATTGCTTATTTTTCAGGTTTATTCCCTCGTGTTACTCGCTGTCGGATTTCTATATTTATTATATTTAATAATAGACATTAATAGATATAAAGCAATTGCTTTGAAGAATCAAAAGATAAAAGGTATCCATAATGATAAGTTGGCGGAATTTTTCCGGAAACAAGAGGTAAATTACCTATGTTATACATATTTTTTACAATATTTCATATCATGGCCGAGTTACAAACATAATTGATTATTAAGAAAAAATACATTTAGTGATGAAGGAGAAAAATAAATTAATTATGAATAAGTTAAATATTTATTTTACTGATACAAGTTATTAAAAAAAAACACAGGAAGAGTACAACATCAACGGCACGGGTGATCGCACACCACAGAGCACATTATCACATGGTTATCCATCGGCAGTCCTAATACCTTTAAGACACGATTATTGCTTTAGCACCGGAAGGCATTCTGGAAGTTTTTACTTAAAATTGGGAGCCGCTGGTGAGTGCTAAGTTCTAGACTTGAGTTTCTAATAACTTTGAATATAATAATGTCACTGAAGTCATCACCAGACCTTTATTCTTAATCTTTTAATAACATTGAAATCACAAACTTGTAGAGACTGTAGAGTTATAAATAATCATATTAAATAATTTTTATATTGTTAGTTATAATTGTTATAATTAGTTACATTCTTCAAATGATAAAATTACAAAACGTGGATATATATTTAACACTGAAACTGTTCTGAACTGAAATAGAATCCACAATCCTTAAGCGAAGCCTAATACTAACCACTTAAATGTTTTTTTTCCTTATTACTCAATGAATTTATTGCCCGAATGAATATTCCAATCAGTCTTATATTGAAATTTGACAATACTTTTCAGGTTTTGCGCTAGGACACTTAGTGCACTCGGTTCTGCTGATCGCGGTGGAAATAAGCTATATTTTTGATGAAGACGTTGATAATGAGGATTGTGTCGATATAGCGCAAGTTGTACTCGACGTATGCAATCCATTATATTGTTTTTTACAACTTTACTTCATATTCAAATACTCAAATGTTCTTATTTTACGATCTCAGGTACGTTTTCTGTTTTATTTTAATTTTATTTTTATTGTTTGACCACTAAAAATACTAAATTGTAACTAAATGGTTATTGTAAACAGGGCTTAGCTCACTTCGGCTTCATGCACATGATTGGGAGCAGCTTATGTTTCTGGATATCTACTATTGTTCGTGAAATAATTCTAGCCTTAACCATTTATGCAAACTCAGTATACGGAAATAGGAATGAAACGGAAACTTATTCTGAAACTGGTAAGTATTATAACAATTTTTAATAAGTACATATTTAGCTAAGTTTATATACGTAATAATAGAAAAAGATTTTGTAGCCGCGTAATCAAAACCTATAGGGTAGACCTAAAATTGTGCAATTTGGCACAACCTGAAAACTTGCAGTACAAATAAATGTATTATATAAATATTTTAATCATAATTCATATCATACAAAATTAGTACAAACTCAAGTTTGTTAACTTTTATAAGTTATACTTCCCGTTGACAAACAATTCTGAAATTGAAACGGAACTGTCGATAGGCAAGTCCGACTCGCACTTGCCCGGTTTTTATATTACATAATTACTTTATATTACTCTAATATTAACACTTTTTGTTTCAAGAACAACGCAGTTTTTTGAATATAAGTGGACTTTATAATGAAAATTGCAAAGGTCCGGCGACAATCACTTCCATCGTTGAAAATCTTTCACCATATTTATATCCTTTTGGTGTCGAATTCAACATTCTTATAGGTAAGGAATTCAAATTTTTAAAAAAGTATAATAAGTTTTTATACGTAATTCTTTTGCCAATTTGTCCTTGTCCTTATATTTTATTGTTTTATTTTATTATTTAAAAACACTGCTTAAATTAATAAAGTAAAAGTTATTAATAATCATTATCGAAGTAAATAATTAACTGATATTAACGGAATTCGGTGTTTGATAAAACAACCTCTGATAAACCAAGCCGTTTAACGAGTGTTTTAGGAATGTCACTATGCTTTGTTCAATTGTTTCATAATAATTAATGATAACGTTTAGTCGTATTTTTTATTGACAAATAAATTTTATTATGTTTACATCTAAGAATACTATCATTATAAATAAAAAATATTTTTTCGTATATATTATATTATTTAAAAAAAATATAATATTTTAAATTAATTTTACAATGCCCATTCATAAAATTGATTTTACTTGTAGTTGCTGTATACTACATTATCTGGAGCCATATTGGATCGTGTTCGAACACGGAGTCCGACGGCACGTCTAGCTTAGAAGACAATAATACTGTTTGCAAGTATGTTGAATAAATAATATATACCATTTAGTTATAAATATGAGGTCCATTGAAACTATATCTGACGGTAAAACGCAAAGGTCGTGGGTTCAATCACCATTCGGTGGAATGACTTATTTTGGTTTTCCCGCTCGGTTATAACTTATAAGTAAATGTGTGCGGAGTTCCATCACTCAACACTACTTAGCTCTGTAGGCAGAGGGAACCTAGTAAACCACTCCATTCCGTACTTTCCGCTGAATTTTTACGACATTGCGTGTTGAGTGGCGGAACTCAACGCCGTGCTTTGCCTTTTTACCAAATCGAGTAACTGAAAATATTAAATAATACACTTCCCTGAGTGACATTCATCGCTGCAACACGACAGCCAAATTAAGATATATATTTTATTATTACAGAATACCAACAGCCAGTGAAGACAATGACTATACAAGTAATATAGTAATTTATGCAGATTGTCACGCATCTAACAGGGGACTGTTCCTGGGGATGATATTGACTGTTTTAACAGCTGGTATACTGATATTGGGCTTCGTTTTTAATGGTGTTGGAAGGTACGTGAAAAATAATATACTTCCTATCCTATATCTTATAAAACAAAGTCGCTTTTGATGCGGTTTTCACCATTAGGTCGAGTATTTCTCATGGAAGGTTTATATATAGTTTATTATTTGTACATTCTCATGTAAATTAACATAAATACGACAAATGTGTATAAAGTCCTACCCGTTGAGACACTTTCGCGCATGCTCTGCTCTAATGGTAAGTACTACATGAAAATAATATACTGGAGTATTGTTCCTCTTANTATGATTTGTGTGTAGCATATGTATTTTATTATTTTTTGTGTTGTGTTTATTTTTAAGTTGTTGTTTGTTGTTATCGTTAAATTTATTTTTGCATGTGGAGCCCACCTGTAAATAATTGAGCAATTAGAAGTAATTTAATTTGTTTTTTCTTTAATGGCATATAATAATTGTATCAATTGTTGGTGGGCCTTATAAATAAATAAATAAATAAATAAAAAATAACGATTTTGGAATCAATAATAGTATGCGTTTCGATTTTCAATTTTCTATTTTCTTTACTTTAAGGTATTTAAAATATCATTTTCCTATCACCAAACATCACTATAAAGAGCATTTATTTATATGAAATTAGAGAACGATAATTATGAAACATTGTAATAGGTATAATTTAGTAAATTATAAGCATCACTCACAGTTACTGAAAGAGATTTTTTAAAAATGTACAACGATAGGTCGCATTTATTTCTAGATTTAAGAAGTATTTTAGAATATATTTTTAAAGACACTTAAATATTATCTTTTATAAAGACAATTATTTAATTCGTTTTATTTGTGTTTATTCATTTAAGTAGTAGATAAATATTATTTATTAATTAGAAATAATAAATAGAAAATTGTTATCGTATAAATATTTCATAATTTTGTATATTAAGAATAGATAGATAAATAATAATTATTAGTAAGAATGTGCTTATTTTATTTATTGTCTTTATTTCTTTACCTAATAACCTGCCTTTATCAAGTTATTAAATCGTATTCGAAAGTTTTCTTAAACTTTCGTGAAAAAATCTTACATTACTCCAGTGGAAACTACAGCGGGCTATGTGGAACTCATGCATTATTATTGTCAATTTTCAACCATATTAACCACTAAAACGGTACTCCTCTTCGACCGATCGAAGGATGCTAAAGGATATTTCCGTAGCTCCCAGCGGCGAAAGCCAGGACCGATACGGAGTCGAGGATATTGGGTTATCTTCACCGACCTGCCCTGAGTATCGTGTGGGAGCGACCTAGGCCTTCTCAGACTAAGATCAGTTAAAATAAGTAATCGCCAAAATCCTAATCTTCTTCCCCACTTTTTCAAGAATATAACATTGGTATTAAAATATAAAAAAATATCCGAATATTGAATTAAGAACAATTAAATTGTGTGAGGAATTCTCCTCTAATAAGTAAATCATTATAGTTTACGTAACTTTATTAGGCTAAGACGTACATTCATATAATATGTATGTACATACGTTGCATACAATGCACGTATCATCACGGCGTCTTAGCTAACCAAGTCCAAGAGGCAGATAATTAATTCTGCCCTTTAACACAATTACCGAATATTAGGTTAAGTAGTACGGTCCGGCAGGACGCACTTAGCGGAGATACAAACTTGTTACTTGAACAACCTCGGGACATACATCGTCTCCTGCCTACACAATTTACAAACTAATATAGTTCATGCGGTATACTGAAAGCTATTAAAATTATTTTTAGATGTTCAACAAATATTATCTGGTCAATTTGGATTTTAAAATCAACTTTTATATATATTTATGCATTGTTAAGATGAAACTTTTAAATAATAGACATTATTTTTTTATTTGTTTATTTTGAAGAAACATTGCATGTAGGAAGGTTAAGCGCGTTGCCAGAATATTGTAATAATGTATTTAAGACATCTAGAATCTATATTATAAGTAAATTTTCACTATGTCTGTTACAAACATACAATATTATATTTTAAACTTTTTCTATTTCAGATATATATTATAAATAAAAAATCATATATACGTAAAATACAACACAAATATAAAAATTTAAATAACATTTCTAAGAGATATAAAATTACCATTATACCTCAACACAATTAAGGAAATAAAAAAATGATGTGCGCTCAAATATTTTCTCTTTACCTGAAACGAGAAAAAAAATCGCGATGGTTGCCCATGCCCATCGTTTATACTAATATGAACTTTGTGTGTTGCCATAATAAGGTGTTATTAGTGTGATGGCGGAGGTGAGGCTCACTATATCAGTAGGGCAGAACGCCAGCGAGGATATACGCTCGGCTGACCAATGCCACAGTTGTCTAATTGTTTCCGATCTTCTCTACATAACCACAGCCAGCGTTGAATTGACAAAATTCGAGCATTTATGAATGGCGATCGAAAAATATTGCGTCCGATTGCTCCAACGATCCCGTTGGTGAACAATTTGTTGGTTGAACGGCTTGTAAATATTTTTTTATTAATATTACATTTAATGCATAATTAAAGTGAAGTATTTTTATATGCATTTATTTTGGTCAAGTCGTTTCTGAGATTAGCGTTCGTCCTACACGTGTGTGGATCCATAAGCAGACAAATTAACAAATCGACAAAATTTTGAGAAAGAATTGTTTAGAGTTGTACTTTATTGATACAATCGTTTTTCTTATATATCATCAATGTACAGACACCGACCAGTTACAATTTTATTACTTGTATAGATAATTATCATTAAAAATATTAATTAGCATTTAGACGAACATAATTTTAAAAAATCCTATGAGTGTACGTGTGAATACAAGAATATACATATTTTTAAACATCACAAATTATTAGAAGAACATAACAGATAAACGCATAATATAATATTTAAATAGTAGATATCAATCATTCCCCGCCGAAAAAAAAACCTATTACTAATAATTTTTTACAAGCTTATAAACATTTACGAGTAAGTTTTAAATTAATTATTCTTATAAAATATATATTATAGAAAAACAATACAACACAATTCATTGCATTTTTTATAGTTTAACATAATTTAATGAAACTATCACAAATGCTACTTTAGTGTGCTCACTTCACTATATCCTTTAATCAGTGTACCTACTTAATTCTTAAGAGCTACTTCAATTTTATGTATTGTAGTTATTTCTGTTAATCCCTATTTAAATATATATATATATATATATATATAATCTATCTTTAAGAGTATAAATATACACATTTATTATAATTACTTGCCGCAACTTCGGAAACAACAAGAATTTGAATATATTAATCATGCTCTTTGCACAACCATTGTAATTACAGTCACACGCTGTATCTCTGCGATATGATGACCTAAGAAATACTAGGTAGAGTGACTGTAAACGTGACAGGCTGTGGGTTCGATTCGCACTTGAGGAAATGAAATATTTACTATGTTTATGTCCCCGCCGGCAACACGCAATGCCTCTAGGATTCCGCGGAAATGGGGAATATCTTCACACTAGGCTCCCTCTGCCTAGCCTACTATTTAATCAATTTTTTAAACTGCAAAGATAAGTAGTGTATACCATTTTACCATGACGTTTTATATCTATTTAAAATCAGGTACTAGGTAGTTCCACTAGTAATTCCAGGTAGTACTAGGGTTTAACCATATTATAAGCATTTTCCTGTATCAATAAACTTTATAATGAAAACATTTTAAAGCAAAAGCTCAGGTGGCTGGCCTCCATTAGCATGTCACTATTAAATTGATACCCCGTTTGTTTTTCACAACACTTAAACTGTATCCATTAATTGCATCATAAAAGCCGCTCCAGCATGTACTACCTACTAATTAGTTTATAAAATGAACCTTTTAATTTTATACTTCATAATGAATATACAGTGTCTCTATTATTATGTAATATTAACATTTTTTTTCATAAAGGATATATAAACAAATATAAAAAGTTAAATACACAAATTTTAATTAAATGCCAATAATAATTATATTAGTATAACATAGAAATAATCTATCAATTGATTACACATGAAAGTCATCAAAATAGTAACGGTATAACAAATTTATGTTAAAATGACCATTTATTAGAGCAAGCTACTCTACATACAGTCACGGTGGGCGCTTCAGCTGCGCCCGCGCACCGGAAGGGCGCGACAACATCGCCCCTGCGACCCGTGACAAGCGCAAACGCGCATTGTTAGCCACCTATGACACACGCGGTAAAAAATAACTATAGTGAATGTTAAAAAAAAAAGTGTACTTTACAAAAAAAAGTGTTCATTTTCTATATCTTAATTCGAACTAATATATATGTCACTATTAGTAAGCATTAGTGCTCTCCTGAAGCACGATTGACGTGGGAAGGCAATCGTTTAGCTCCTTGTTCTGGCGTTATTGAAAGGTAAGTGTTCATTCAAGCTGTCTAATCAACAATGTTTTCTTTGCTTTTAGGGAAAAGTAAGAAAAACAATATACTTACTTATTTCATTTGATAAAATTTTGCCTTATTCTATTAAAAATGAAAATAGAATATATATTTTTAATGTAAACTCTACTTTCTTTTTATAATTTATTTTTATAAAGTTAAACGTAATATATTAAATTAGATTATTTAATAAACAAATAATGTATATATAGATGGGTAAGAAGTATCACCTATTGAACGATATGCTTTGGCCAACTATACACTAAAAGTTTCTTATTTTCCTTTCGAAGAGCAATACAATTATGATGATATACGTGTTTTTATATCGATAAATTTGGGGTGAAAAATTGAGTTACGAGTGTGTTCAATAAAAACTATATAAAAACAGGCTTGCGACAAAGTGACAAAAGGTAAAATGTTATTAGGAAAATTGCGTAGCTTATTACAATTTCCTACGTCACAATTTTCTTTGAATACATTTCAAGAATCATATAAAATATAAAGGAATCAAATTAGACGAGATACATAGGCAACAGATGTTAGGATTTGTTAAGCTGCAGCTTCGTCAATTTGACTTCTCGAGCTAGTCGAAGCTGATCAAAGACGCGTCGCCGCTCGTCCGTAAAATTGCCAGAACCCAATGAATATTATTAAACTCTCCAATAGTTCCACGTAGTTTATTCTTGTTAAGAAAACATTGTGTAAGCACAATCTGAGCGAACTAGGAAATAGTTTACAAATTCACGCGATGCTATATTTTATATTATAAAAAATGTAATGTTAATTATTGAATAGATGTTAATTACTAAATAGATGTAAATAAAACATGTTTATTTACTAAGACTACTATGACGTACAGCTAATTATTCTTTTATTTCTTGAATTTACAAGCAATTTGCAAGCATGTGATTGTAAATGAAATGTTTTATATTTTGATCTGTGTGTAATATATTTAGTTATGGTATAGAGGTAAAGCACGGCGTTGAGTTCCGCCACTGAATAAGCAAAATTCCAAAATTAGGCGGAAACTGTGGGGCGGAGTGTGTTACACTGCGCTCCTTCTGCCTACACTGTAGCAACATGCGAGAAGCTGAAAAATAAATGTACAATTGAAACCCGTAGCTGCGCGTTCATTTCCTTTAATAAATTATCTATTGTGAATATATGTTGTATTAAGAATAGAGTTTAGCCGCAATTTTTGTTCTGTTTGTTACTTAAAATACTTTACCGCTACGTTAACTAAATGTTTACTAAAATTCTAGTTTACTTTTTTTAAGTATGGAATAAGACTTTAAATAAACCCAAAAAATGTTTTTCACCTTCCAAAATATATAACATCTATAACAGTATAATAATTATAATATTGTTAATAATAATTAGTTCGTCTGCTAAGCGCGAGCGACGGCATGCGCTGTACCGCAGCACGCTCCGCCGCTCATATTTAGAGATATGTGACGACCCAGCGGATGCCCAGTGAACCGAGAGAGGATGTGAGTTATTAAGTGGTACACTTTCAGGTGATCTCTCGAGTGAGAGAATCGCGCCCCGTCCCCGTTCGACCCGATTCCTACTGATAATCGTCGCTATACTACAAAAGAGGAAAACTGTTTTGATATTATAAAAGTTATTGGGGCTTTCGTATTTATTAAGTAACTCACGCTGTATCCCATACACAGCAAGTAGGCAGAAGGAACAGAGTGTTAAGACGCTACGACAATTTGAATTGAAACAATTCCACGGCATTGCGCGTTGATTGGTGAAATTCAGCGCCTCAGTTTGTCTCGACACCAGAACGAAGAAATATATAAATATTTCATTTCCTCAATTGAAGAGAACTCAGATACTTGAGCCCCTGCACTATGACTGGTCCCAAATAAGTTAAATAACTATAAATCTCAGTAATAGTGATTTTTAGTAAACATGGATTAACTAGTTACGATAAGGACTTAATAAGTAGTGGAACCTTATAAAATGTATAATTTAAGCTTAACGAAACATTCTTAAGCCTTTTTAAACTTTTGAAAGCTTAAAATCTCTAAATTAAATATTAGAATGCATAAAGTACCACATCCACGTATTTGTAAGGTATAAAGGCGACACCAGCGTCGGTGTCCCGCGCGGCTCATCCATTCGTATCACCCTCTGATGTTATTCATATCATATCAAACGTTTAGGAAGCATTACACTAATTCATTTGTTGATCACAGCGTTCTAGAGGTAGTTAGTAAATGTGTTCATAATATAATCATTAAATTTAGTAAGGTTAAGGCACAAGGGTGTTTATCCCGCACACAGCAGTTTAGGCAGAGGGAACGCAGTGTTAAGACACTCCGTTCGACACTTTCTGCCGCAGTTCTGGAGGCATTACGTGTTGAGTGGCAAAACTCAAAGCCGCGCTTTGCCTCTACACCAGAGCGAAGAAATGGATATATAAACGTAAATAAATATTTCACTTCCTCAAGTGGGAATCGAACCCAAAACCGTCGCGTTACACACCCTTGTGCCCCTGCGCCACGACGGCCTTTATGAAGTTATTTCTTTAAAATCACAGTAAGACATGTTCATGATATGATAAATTTTTGTTTAACGCCATAGAACTTTATCATATGTTTATATATGTAGAAAATATATAAAATCACACTTTCATTAAATATACCACAAGAGAATGACACCGACATATAATAATAGAATATTTGAAGTACATCACGTGATCGTATTAGCGGCGACCTCGTGAAAATTAATTACCCACAACGCGGCACAAAGCTTATGTGGTGTATCAGAGGCTGCAACGGAACCGAGCTCCATTGGCTCCAGTAAATCAATATCCGGTGGGCGCGGTTGTCACAAGCTTTTGCCTCCATTTGAATAAAACTCTAACTATATCGCACTAACTACGACCTCAAGTTCCACATAGTCCTAAATAGTTTTCCCTCGTTGCTACTATCTAAAATGCAGTTCTAGGTATATTTTGTTCAATGAATACGCTTTCTGTAATATTTATATTATATTATTGAGAAAATTAAATTAAATTAAAATTAAAAAAATAAATTATTTATTTAACCTGAATATTAAATATAAAGCCATATTTTGATGTAATACCAAGTACGTATATTTTTTTAAATAACATCATCGACTGTATTTCATTAAAAGTTTCGTACGCAACAGAAGTTTCCGTGATTCATATACCCGATATTGGCAAAATTTCTTTTCAACGTTCAAACTGTAACATGGAACCAATATTAAAGTAACTAATAAGATTAATAAGATTTTAAAGAATTTGTGATGTTTTTAAGTAACCAATTCCAACTAAATACTTTTTTCTTTTTCTCAATAGATAGATAATAAATAGATTGTTGCGAGTAAAAATAACAAAGCAATCATAGTTTTTTTCTTCAAAAACTTGTGTAAAAACAGACTGAAAACGTTCCAAGAATAAAAAACTGTGTAAAGTAAGCTGGAGAGCTAGCTATAAGGCGAGAGCATATGTCGGTGTAATGAAGATTTGAGGATAATCGAAAGAGCGGCCGCCCGCGCTCGGCAGACGATTTATTTGCAGCGCGACCGTCCGGATAATAATGCCTTTAACGGCGCTTCCGGGCGTGTTCGGCACCGTTTTGTCGTCCCACTGCACTTTACTTTGATAGTGACTACTTCGACGTTTTCATTTTTATTTGTGTTTTTCTAATAAAATTTTTGATATGATAATCTAATAATAATATGGAGAACTTAATTAGTAATATATCTAAAATATAGTTTTGTATGTTAATACTTAGCAATGATGTACCTTTTTAATTGACTTATACTCAATTTAAATTATTAACAATTTCAATTCCAGTTATTTTTCAACCAAATTCAAAGTACATTTGTAAAATATTTAAAGACCAATTACCTATTATTAGTTTAATTAAGAAAGTAAAGGGAATCGTAACTTTTTTTTAAAGATATTTTAGTAACTTAAAATAATATTTTTATAAGGTATACAATATGCATATAATTTGTTTGAAATAATGCAAAAAAAACTCTTAAAATAACATTTAATCCCATTTTATTTTTATCTACAATATTTTTTGAATTCAACACTCCCCCAATTTATTTTCATTTATAATATTATTTGACTACAGTAAATTGAAGATGAAATATTATTAATTTAATGTCATCACCGAGTTGGAGATATGAGTAAAAATAAATGATAATATTATGAATAAAATTTTATTACGAAAGGTACTCCTTAGACCTAACTGCTTTAAAACAGGTTACAATTAAAATTAAAATTTCATACGATCCTATGAATTTATCAGTACAGCTAACTTTAAATATTAATAATATTATACACCTATACAAAATATTTAAAAAAAATAATATCCTATAAGTAATAGGAATAAAAAAAGTATTTGAACATCTCAAAATCCATTTATATTAAGTAAAAATAAATGTTTTTATCTCCTATTGTTTGTAATTGAATCTCTTAAATGTTTTTCAATCTCCGCAAAGCCAGCCGATTCTAATGGTGCAATAATAGTAAACGAGGCACGAAGAGCGTACTGTCTCCGCGCACTGCTCGCCCGTTGATAGACTTTCGACCTCGTATTAAGTGTTTGCACAAACCTACGCTTGGAAATATCCTTGCCATCATATGCTTTCTAAAGGAAAGTAAATATAGTAAAATAACGACACATAAACAAAAACTTCTATAAAAATATAATAAATTAATAAGTAAAAGTACTTAAATAAGTGAAAATTTATTTATTTCACAATTTAGGTACTTATTTTATATTATTATTAGATAAATCATAAAAAAAAATTAATGAACGAAACGAGAGTCATAATGTGGTCAAACTGAAAAACTTTCTAATAAAGTTCTATCTATCTAATAATATATATGCTATTTAAAATAAGTACCTAATTATGAAATAAATAAATTTTCACTTATTTAAGTAATGTTCAAAATATATTTACTTCGCGCTTTAACATAAAAAATGGATTTATGATGTAACCACATAAGCTCGAAAGTTATCTAATAACTGTGTTTATATCTCGACAAGCGCGTCAATAAACATGACAAAATAGGCCCATAATAAATATGGAATAGGGTTTCCAATCAAGTCTACTTCGCACCCCCCGGCCGCTGTGCTAGGTGAGTGATGCAGACCTTCAAAATTATAGAATGCTGTTTTCTATTCAACATTTAATGTAACAGTGATTGGAGAATATGTTACAGTGCTTAGAATTATGAACAAACATTTTTTTAGATCGATTTCTATTAGATTATTACCATCGTAACACAATTTTATAATCAAAAATCTTAATCAAAATATTCGAATAAATTCCAGTCCCAGTTACAGTTTATATTAAACAGCGTCACAAAGTCACTTTAAAAGCAACCATTATTTAAAGCACAATTATTTTTATAACTGGAATCTAAAATTTATTTATTAATCATATCTAACTAAAATTAATTTATTATTTATCATATCTATCACCAACCTACTGATATAAGTTTTTCTGACTAATTAATTTATGTGCATTACTTTAATGGCTTAAATAATATTACAAATTTGTTATTTAATATTAATTAGACTGGCTTGTCTATTCAGATTCTAAAGTTCTTTCTCCAGCGACAACTTGCGTCGACCACCCGTACTTTGCCGGCATAATGAAGACAACGCAAGTAACGCCTTCGGGACAGATTTTTAAATTGCTCGCACCCCACATTAATGTATATATTTACTTTCCCTATCTAATGCAATAACATACATATAAATAGCTAATCTAAAAGTTAATCTACTTAGAATTAAAATAAAAAAATATTTATAATTATAATTAACTAGCGGACGCGTGCAGCTTCGCTTGCTTATTTAGGGGTGAATTCTAATAAACCACGATACATGTGTTCAATGAAATATTATTAAGAATCAAAATTTTAAATTTTATTAAAATTTAAGGTGGCGATTTAAGATTTTTTCCATACAAACTTTCAACCCCTTCTTTGCACCCTTAGGGAAGAATCCTAGAAAACCATGACACATGTGTTCAATTAAATACTTTTAAGAGTTTGAATTTCAAATTTTATAAAAATTGGTGCCGATTTAAAAAAAATCTATACAAACTTTCAGCCCCTTATTTGCACCCTTAGGGAGAGAATTCTAGAAAACGATGAAACACGTATTCAATTAAATACTTTTAACAATCTAAATTTCAATTTTTATAAAAATCGGTGGCGATTTAATTTTTTTTTCCATACAAACTTTCAACCCTTAATTTACCCCGTTAGGGTTAAAATTTTTCAAAATTTCGTCTTAGTGGATGTCCAGATTACAAAAGTAAACATCTGTCCAAATTTCACATTTCTACGCACAGCGGTTAGCGTCTTACCTCAGTCAATGAGGACAAGTCCTTTTATACATATAGATATTATAAGGATGTCCATTTTATTAATCTGAGCAGATTTAGGAGTGACTAAAAAAATCAGCTTCAGGCTGTATCCCATACACAGCAGGATAGGCAGAGGGAACCTAATGTTAACACTCCGTTCCTCAATTTCCGCCGAATTCTGGAGGCATTTCATGTTAAATGGCCGCACTCTACGTTGCGCTTTGCCTCGACACCAGAGTAAAGAAATGGAAATATAAATTTCAATAAATATTACATTTCTTCGATTGGGAATTGAATCCACAACCAGTCACGTTTACAGTCACACTTTGCGCTCCTACGCCACGACTAGCCTTATATCTCCGAAAAATAATCTGTAAAGTAATATCTTCTTGTTTCATATAGCAATATTTATTCGCTCAAATGTATCTGAATCCATATTTACATAATTCAGGCGTCCGCCAGAGTGATTCCGCGCTAGTTCTGTAATACGCAAAATGAACATATCCCAAGATCCCGCTTACAAATTGAACCACGCCCGGGGTCTATTTTCTAAGTGCTCCAAATTATACCTCAGTAGAACATAGTTAATCGTGGGATTAGTTCTTTGTTTAGTAGCAAAATTAAGAAATTCAATGTTATAAAACAGAGTAAAACAGTTTTTAATGTTTAAAATTTATTATAGTATTCCTTAGACTAAACTTTGCAATTTGTTAATATTTTGTAATAATTATGTTCATTTTTGTTCCCATTAATGATAGAGTTTTCGTTAAGTATTATGCCTTTACGATAGCAATAATGTGTTTTAAAGGTTCATGATACATTATCATTCTAAGAACTCTCTGTTTAAATATATTATGTATTTTTTAATATCACGCTGTATTCTGAAACTTGCAGCTGAAAGCCTTTGCCTTTAGTGCTTTGCCACGTGGTGAGAGCGAAAAAATAAAAATAATAAATATTTAATTTCCTTCAGTAGGAAATGAGCCCACAACCTGTCGCGTTTACCGGCGTACGTATGTGCCCCTGCGCCACTACTGTGCTCAATATTACCTCACTATTAAACATTAAAATAACAAACAAAACATTATTTTTACCAAATATATAAATTATACAACAGCATTCATAAATAGAATAGGCGCTTTCGACCCATTGGGACGTTGGGCGGAATGGAGCGTGCATACTAATTCGTGGTCGTTCGAGGCACATTCAAATAGCAAGCAAGCGAGGCTTACGGGGATATGTGAGACGGGCCCCAAGATTTAGTTTACAAGTTAGATTACGAGCGCCGCCCAAGCCTGCGCCGCCACTGGTCAAGAATTAAACAAGTAATCTAATAGGGCACACGTCGCACTCCACCAAACAATCCATTTGAGGGGATTTCAATTACACACTACGTATTTTGCGGTGCACGTAATCAAAGAGGATTATGGGACTGTTCCAATTTATTTTAATGTTAAAATAAATTTTTACGACTGCCATATATTTGTAGTAATATTTGTATCCACAAATGAGGCGGCGGTGCCCGAATAAATAGTGTTCTTAAAATTATGATTCCAACGATCATGCATCGTTGGCTAATAAGCAAAACTATCCCAAAAATATAATATCTACCTTTTGAATGAAAACTTTTTTTATCGTCACGCTATATATTGTATACAAAAGGGTACGTAGACTGTACCTAGTGTTAAGACACTCCGTCCCCCATTTTCTGCCGAATTCGGGAGGCATTGCGTGTTTAGTGAAACGAACGAACGAAACTTAATTAAATTTATAATTATAAATTAAATTGGTATAAAAATATTTTTACACTAATAGTACAAGCCAATTTTTCAATGTAAAATTATATTCAAAGACACTTAAATCGTAGCCTAACCGGACGTAAGGAGCCGTAGCCAGCTCGTAGCTGTACCTGTTGCGCTCGCTCCGGCTACGGCCTACATCCCGAGCACGGAAGCTTACAGCTCACTTATTTTCTTTTTGTATGCATTTACGTTTCAGATTAAAAGATCCAATCGCCACCCTATACTCTCGTCGACAGTCGGCTGAAACCGGAAGGCTTCGGAAGAGAAGCTGGCAGTCATTGGCTGGCTCAGATGGGGGTGAGTGATGACGCGCTTGAGGGAAGTTTCAGCATTTGAACATCAGTTGTAGTCGTGGGGTTGAACGGAGCGGTTTACGCTCGGGCCGGCTCTCACCCAGTGTCTCGTCTCACGTACCTCGCTCCCCGCTTCGAGGGTAAGTGAATTTTATTTGATTAAAAAGCAATTTCTTGGGGAAGTTCGTGAATTTACCTGCAATAAACAGCTAAGAAATTATGTCTGATGAGCTACAATCATGTTAGGAAAAGTTTCTGGTTTTGGATAATGTTTTGCAAATATTTTAAAAAGTTCTTATGTACTTTTAAAATTTGCTTCTTTAACTTAACTAGAGTTCGTATTAAATTTATGTATAATATGCAATTTATTTTAACTTATTACAATATATGTATAATGTAAAATTGAAATCGAAAATTATTACTGTAATTTGAAGCAATTTCTTACAAATTACAGTTTTTCGTAAAAAATTGAGCATAACTAGTTAAAATTATAACATTTTATTTTAGAAATAACTTTCATATACATACGTCTACTTTAACTAAAATAACAAAAAACGACACAAAATAAGAGTCAATTATAAGACGAAAGAAACTTTATACCACAGATAAAATACGAAAATAATAGAAGGAATAGATTGGAGAAACTATAACGACTCATACAGTAACCATTAAAGGTTATGGTCGAGATGCTTAGTTTCTAATCAGATAAAAGTTAGGTAATAACCAGCCGCCCAACTAAATGAAAGTCGTATTTATACAAGAATGCTCGAATAACATATTTCCTATCTTCATTTATCTATATTTATCTTCAATAGAGAAAGATTTAACTATTGTTGTTTCTATTTAAATAGAAATTGGATTAAGTAGAAAATTTAATTGATTAATGATGAATAAAGGCAGTTCAAATGAAGGACTAAATTAATAACGATGTCATATACGGTTTTTATATTTTAATAAAGATCTATATATACATTGTGCACGTCCAATTTAAAATATACATATATTTTTATTTATTCTCCGAGCGTGATAAGTTAATAAAAAAAACTTAACGATCAATGACATTTATTTGTTTGAGGAGCAGCGACAGTTTGATTTAGGAGTTCCAAAATGGTCATCATTTGGGAAAATAGAATAAAAAATTGATACATTTAGTTATTAAAGAATACATACAATTTTTCTCGACTAATTCAGAAAAAAATATTAAATTTAAAAACTCACAGTTTAACTTTTAGGCTGAAAAAATAAAAAGTACTGTTAAAAGAAAATTTAATTTTATTAGAACAGTTGTGTACCATCCGTATTACATGTATATCTTTACAAATATAAAAAATCTTGATTATATTGCCTTCGAAAACGTTAATGTAAATATTTTCGCGTATCGTAAAAAATAATGGTTTATTGTTTTTTCCTCAAACAATAATATTAACTAAGTACTGTACTGCTCCATTAAGGATATTTAGGATCACTGTAGAAATATGACAATATTTCCACTTTTAGCTTATTTTCCATTTAGCTAAATATTATATCAATTAAATCATTATATTAATAGGCAGTTTATTTTATAAAAATAATGTATATATAAAGGTTTAACAATAAAAAAATTGTACAAAAAAATACAGGTTTCAGATTCAAGAGTCTAGTGGCTACTACAAGCTCACAATTGCAGACGCCTCTATTATTTACAAGTACAAAAATGGATATAACAACATGATATAACAAAGGAAATATCAGCTTTTCACTATCGGTCCGGTTATCTAGTAATGAAACAAAGAACCAGGCTCTCAAAATGCACTATGCACATTATTATTTTTCATTAGCTGACTTTCTCTTAACTGGCAGTAGCCCTGGCGTTTGCTGCCGAACCCTGCTTTCAAACTCAACTGCGTCTCCAGGGACAGACATAATTTATTTACAAGATTTATTCTGATATAGCTCCCGTAGCCGTCGGACAACGTGACCGATACTATACTATCTCAGGAGTTGTTCTTGGAGCATATCCGCTACGTTACGAACCCCAAAACCACCTCGAATGAATATATTGCGTTTGAGGCCAGATTGTGTTATATCGCAAAACTACTTCAGTTTCGTCATTTCCGTGAGGAAAGCTCCTAAGAGTGCCAAAATAGTGATAAAAGAAAGAATAAAAGAACTAGTCTCGTTTCATCGTCAGTTCGATCCGATCACTTCTCTTACGTAGTCTTTTTAGCATATCAGGCTCTAGAGCAGACCATACCAATGACCTCCCACAATTTGGCCCAGGCTGCCACTGGCTAATTTTAATTTATTAATAGACGTAATCAGTTACAGTTCATTAAACCCAAGTGAGGATTATTTTGAAACTGGTTGACTAAATAGTATATTTTGTGCAGCTTTTAAACTTAATCTTTATCAAAACATAATCTTCATATTGCAATTTATTCCAAATACAAACAGTGAACACGGTACACAAGGAATATAATTTCACCATATTTGATTTATATTTCAACATTTTCTCTTTACTTTTTAATGAGTTTTGATGATTCCGCAACTTTGTGTGATTTGAAACAAATCAAACTTTTTCATATTTGAAGAATATTCTAATAAATCACCTCAGATAGAGCAATTTCAAATGTATTTTTTTCCAATGAATAAAATTATTCATTGGAAAATCACATAAAATCAATAAAAATCATACAACAAAGTGTATACCGCTATAGAATGTTATTCTATTAAGGTCTTTATTTGGCCCTCGTATATATTTGATTGATGGAATACCTCTGCCGCTGAATGACTATTGTGGACACGTATTCGTAGGCTCCAGCGGAGCACAGCCGCACGACACGTTGACATGAATAGACGGCCCAGCCTTCCTGTCGGTGCGCCACACTTGCTATGCGTCATGCAATTGGATAACCAGAGTAGTCTAATGGAATTAATGACGAACACTCTAAAACAGCCGTTTAACGCTTAAAACTGAATCTTTTCACATATTTCAAAAATCCTATTAATAAACTACAAATAATAATAAACGATACATTGATATCACAAACCAATATTGCCAAATATTAACAACATTTTAAAATTAATAAATTTTGAATAATTTTTCATTTCAGAATTCCCTGTACATTAAAAGAAATTGATAAGATATGTTCTGGATAAGCCAATTAAAAATATGAATGTAATAATGCATAGTTTACGAAATTATAGGGTTTCAGTGGATAATAAACAAGTACACAAGTAACATTTACGAAGAGTAATAAAATATTCATAATTCATATAGAATATCTTGTACTTGGTAATTATTTAACAAAACTAGAGATTTGAAACCAATAATAATTTCATGGAACAACTGCGTTATCTTGTGTTATTTCATATTACATACGTTCTACAAAGTCCGCAGACGAAATAACGATTATGACAAGTCTTACGGCTTACCCCCGACCGCTTAACTTTGTAAGTCTACCACAATTACTTCTGGCATGGTTTAATAAGAACCTGAAAGATACGTTCAGAGGATTTTTAAGAATACTCGTTGCAATAGTCCTACGCGTTCCTGCTTTAATCCCTTCAATAGCTTTAATCGTGCGTACAGTTATCGATATTGGTCCGCTCGTTATTTCGTTTCGTAATTAAACGTTTTATTTTATTTCATATAATTCTATTTTATTTTTATCTGAATCCCTTTTTTTTCAAAATATCTATCGACTCTTTATTTGTCGATATATTTTTTATGTATAAGAAGCTCAAAGTTTTTGCAAAAATAAATAAAAATACAAAGACTTTGGTTTATTTAAGTTTTATTGCAGAATTTTAATTTGTTTCTTGTTAAATTTTAAATATTCGTAAGAGTTTATTTAAGTATATTAAGTGAGCTATTTATATAGTGACCCAATATATAGGCCTACGTTCACTAGTGGAAAAGAACAGGCTAATGATGCCTATTCTTAAGGTAGTTTCTAACAACGACAAACAAAAAAAATATTTAAAATTAAAAAGTAAAAATTTTAAAGAACTACTTCAAAACTTTACTATATAAATAAAAAAAAAATTTAGGAAATAACATTTTTATTACTTATGTCATTTTTGAAGTTATCATCACAGAATTTTAGTTCTTTTTAGTAGTTATCTTGTAACTATTTTTTTGGCTGGCACCGACTCCAAAAAATAATAGATTTATAGAAAAAATAATAGAAAAAATAATATTATAGTAAGTATCAATAATTTCTATGTAAGCGTTATTTTGAAGTCGGTTTTTTATTATTTCAATACATATATTGGAATAAATATAATGCTATACAATCCAAGCAAAATGTTAGAAATAACTTAATATTATAACAAGACATATATCAACATCTTTATAAAAAAACAAATATTATGCTATAATTTTGTGACAAATTTAAACACAAACAAAATATAAAAAAACAAAAAGAAAATAAACACGGACAAAATAACTTCTATGATTTTTGATACCACACAACTGAATACAAATTTTATTATGTAAAACATAAATCAAACATTTTAATAAGAAACAAATTTATCTCAATGATGTTATATCAAACTCGTAGTTCGTAGCTCGTAGCTCGTAGCCCGGAATATTGCAAGAGAGAATTAAGATGAAGCGCTTTAAATGTAAGCAATAGTGGTATCGAAGATAGGCTGATTGTCTGCAGACTATCCCTCTGGCTAACGAGCTAGTCACGGCCTCCCCTTTGTATTGTTGTCACCGCAATCCGCTCTGATCCTTGCACTTGCCGAGATTATCCAAATACGTTGCCTTCAAGATTCACTTCTTACTATTAAATCATGCTTTTTGGGTAAAAGATTAATGTAGGAGCACGATTGTATGACTACGAACGCGGTGGTTGTACGTTCCATTCCTAGTCGAGGTAATGAAATATTTAACATTTTTATTCTCGCGCTCTGGTAATGAGGCACGGCGTTGATTTCCGCTATTCAATGTGCAATGTCTAGGATTTCAAAGGAAAGTGGAAAATGTAGTCTCTAATATATATTACACAAATATATCTAAAAATAAAATACTAGCTAAAAATGCCAGGCTAAATAAACATTCGCTACAATTTTGTTCTATTTATTTTAGTCAAAATCATTTTTTAATTAGCCAAATGGATTTAGTTTTACATCATATTTCTGGTACATATTCCATATATATAAAATATGATAAAAGTGGAGTGCACATCTCATTGTCCTCGAAGAAGAATACCGCTTTATTGCCTGCGAAACCAAATAACCCTTTTATATCTCAGTTTTATATCGGACGCTTATCGGAGATACTGTAGGAAATGAAACTAGAATATCATACACCAATAACCTTTATATTATTGCATATGGTGATTTTAGTGTTTTCTCTTTGCAAAGTGTTATATATATGTTTTCCTATTTAAATATTTAAGGATAGTGAAATGTAATTTAACTGTTGGCCGAGCTTGTTTTAATTAAGTCCAAAGCCAAGTGTAGTATAAAGGCAATTGTTTTTTTTATGATTCAGTACGATTTCTTGAATGATCTATATTTTAACTATAATTACAAAATTTTATTTTTCAATTTTTTAAATATAGGTCATATAGGTAAATGGTCCTTTAAAGCACATATTTAAGGGACCATATACATTTTTATACGTTGTACTTCCTGTTAGCCAGTATAAAATCCTCAAATCCGTACGGAATCCTCGAGCACGACTCGCACTTAACCGAATTTTTACACTACAAATTTACTACATTGTTCAATAAAGACAAAATAAAATTGCTTTTGTAGCTAATGTTGCAACAGCCAGCTCAGCCATGTGCAGTGTTTTTCAAAAGCGTTCAACCGTTACCGAGTAAAATAAACACAGGGGCTTAAAACGCTTACGTAAAAACACACATAATTTAAATATCAATTGATTCCACTCATGGAGAAATATTTAAATAATGAAGTATTATCTATTTATTGTCGAAGTCGACCCAATTTAGCTTCGAACTCCGCTATTACCCGGGCCCTTCCACAGCACAATAAAAATGATTTATAGAGCGTCGAGATCGTCCGCTCAAGAATATAATACGAGTTTATTTATTGCGAGCGAAACTGATAATAAACATCTGGATGCTTCTGATTTATATATTTTTATTTAGGTTTTACTTCTTATTTTTTTTTATTATCATTTCGCCTGAATATTCGTTATAATTGTCTTGGTTGTCTTTTTTGATTATTTCAATAACTTTATGTATTAAAGAAAGAATTAACTGGTAACAATCTAATTTTAATTGTATGTCATTTTCAAGGTTAATTATATAGACACAAATTTTACTATGTTTTGGCAACACATGCAGAAATGACAAGTCGAATTGGATATAGAAATACGCATTGCTATCACCAAAGCAGTTTATAACGATCTACCTATATTATGAGAACCGCAAAAGAAGAATACGCTGAAAAAAATAGAACAGAGCCAATGTCTGCATATGCTTAGTCAGCTTATTAGATAATATCTTTAAGTGAAAATGTCATAGTAAAAGAAGTAGTAATAATAGAATAGAGTTGAAAATGGTAAAGGTTCAGTTAGATATGAGAGATGAAAGAAATCTCAATTAAAGTTGAGACTGTATCCAATATGGACGAAGATCACATAAAAACTATTCAAGAAGAGGTGGATGACCATTAGACAAATCTGAGGAGATGAGCCAGGAGTCTGATATTCTGCTCTTAAATTAAACAAAAAAAACTGTGTGTACGAGTATATGCATAGAAATAAACGCGTACTTAACGATTGCCTTGATTAAAGAACCAAATGATAAATGAAATGATTGATGATATAAAGGATTGCTATGTCTAGATAGGACAATACTATAAAAATGTTTTGTTTCGAATATAGCAACTTTAATTACAATTGACATGAAAAATCTTCTAAACAAATTAAACAAAATTTAAAATAAAATTAAGCTATAACTTTAAGTAACGGAAATTTAAAAAAATAAAGTATTAAGCACACATTCATATCCACAAATAATAATAGTCCGTAGACGGTACAGACCAAGGCTTTTTCCTTATTTATATACAAGCAAGAACATATTAAATCTCAACACAAGTACTATCTACCTTACATACAAATTACGATATCTAAATAATAATTTTACATAATAATTTTAAGAAATATCTCATATAGTTGACGAGGCCAATGAGGCTAGGTATATATTGGCCATATATTTGCGGCTGTACAGCGCTCAACTCTGTACTGAACAAACTAATCTGAAAATTACACGCCCCTGCAGCCCGCACGTCGCACGGACCCTCCGCAGTGCATGAAGCGGTAAACTGGACGTAATGCTAACAAACGACCTGTTTAAGCTTTACTGGTTACATATTTTGCAAACTGCTTCTATTTTTTTTTTAACTTCAATATGTGTATTTTATATTGTTATATCTTTGAAAAATTGCTTTTGGGTATGTGTTAAAACATTATATTGTACATATTTGTTCGTTTTTATTTAAGAAAATTATGGATATATCAATGCATTGAAATTAACGAACTTCTAATATTCAGACATTTTAGACTGTAGCTAAATACGATGTTATTGTAATAGCTTTATTTCTTCATAAAATATTTACATAATAAACGAGTCCACAAAGTAGAAAATCGTTCGCTATTAGATTGAGACATTAATTTCAAGCAAGCAATAAAAGAGCAGCAAAATGTCTTCACAACGTCGGTACCGCGGCGGCGGGGCGGCTCGCGATACTCTTAACCGCTCTCAACGCTTCATAAATATTTCAATAAAACAATGCTCGCGTAGTTATTGAAAGATATATAATTTTGAAAGTAAAAAATTCAAATAAATCACGCTGTATCCCGCATACAGCTGAGTAGGCATGTTGGGAGGCGGAACTCAACGACGGGTTTTCCCTTGGTGCTAAAGCGAAGAAATGAAAAAATTAAGGAATAATAATTTATTTCCATGAGTGGGGATCGAACCCCTGCGCTAAGACAGCCTCAGTATAAGTTAATTTTAAAATTTACATACCTGTAAAATAAAAAATATATAATTCACAAGAATTGTACATAAATTACGTGAAACGTCATTCTTTAAAATATACCATACTTAATTTAATAAAAATATAATTTTTGGCAATTGATGTTACCGACAGATTAACTCTGCGGCTTTAGCCTCGCCGTGTCGTAAAATGTAAGCGAACCTTATTCAATTAAATTTGGCGACATTATAACAATCTCGCCGAGCTCATTTTAACGCGCCGGCAACGTCGTTTATTGTGATAATTTATATTATATGAAAAAAATAGGTTAATTCTATATAAATAAAGTTGTAAGGAAAATAACAGTATTCATACATTTTACTATACCGTGGAAAAATGAAAAACTATAATTTTAAATAATTATAATAAACTTCAAGCTGTACCCCGCACACCAGGGAAAGCAGATGGAACTCAGTGTTAAGACACTCCGTTCCCCATTTTCCATTAACTGTGGAGGAATTGCGTGTTGATTGACGGAACTCAACGCCTAATTTTGCCTCGACACGAGAGCAAAGAAATGACAATATTTATATAAATATTTCATTTCCTCGAGTAGGTATTGAACCCACAGCCGGTCACGACTGGTCTCAAACAATACATTAACATATATGATATACGAATATTGCATTTAAATGTAAATAATGGTGGAATTTCTAGTTGTCGATTATATAGATCCGGGAATAGCGTTCAATGTGTTGATTAAGAGAATAGCACCTCAACAAACAGACCACATTATCCGCATCATTGCAGACAATAATAATTAATTTAATTTTACTTAATAACTGTCAATTACCTCATATCGTCTAAAGGTCAAATTCAATATGTATTGCAATATAATGAACATATTTGTTGATAGGATTGCCTGCATGGGCGTGGGAAGAGAGGGAGCGGCGAGCCAGAATAGTCCACCCCAGAAATTATACTAACAAAAAATTTACCCCGAAAAATTAAAAATAATAACATTTACACTAACATACCTGTGCAAATCTAAAAACCAGGCCGTCGCCAGAAAAGATACTCTAGATACGCCCATGATTGCCTGTACTCAAATGTCCTGATTATAGGAAGGTATCTAAGGCAGATAACTAAAAAGCTTATAAGGCAGCGTAAAGTAAAAACATTGTTGCAGACTGTCTATTTTTATATAATGCAACATCACTAAACAACAGCCCAATAAAAAGAGATTCCCGAGGTGCCCCTTAAAATAACACTATACATCTTAACCGGGTTGGAAAGGTTTTAAGAAATAAGTATATTGATTTAAAGCCCCCGCGTCCAAGACATAAAACGAAAATATACTTAAGGCGGCCCTAAAATCTTGTTCTACCTTAACATTTACTCGTAGATAACTTTTTAAATATATTCTGATTAATAAAATACGTTGCGTATATTCATCAATAAATGTGATTTAAATAAGAAATTATAGGGCATAGTTATTGTCTATGTAATAAATATTACTTACTTTTTTAAATTGTATGTAGGTAACCTGATTATAATCTGCCTCTCGTACCACTTATAAAACGCAGCATCCAAGCGAGACAAATTTCGCTTTTAGTACCATAATAGGCCATCGCTGAGCTTATTACCTGACGCCATCTATTGAGAACGGCTTTACAGGGAAATCCCGAATAGGTTGTAGCCGATGCTGAAGCTAATATACTTTCAACGTATTTTCTTTTCCATTTTCATATCCGTTACGTTATCGTATAGTTGGTGTGGACTTTAAAAACACTTACTCGGACAAGTATTTTACGAGTATGTATCCGTTTTAAAAAGTTTTTTTTTTACTTTCATAAAATAAAAGAGAATAAAAAACACTTCATTCCAAAATATTTTTCGGATATCAGTATCGTTTAAATTGCGAAACTTCATAAATTCCTAACATCCTTCCGTCAAACTTTTCTTTTTAAAACAATGAAGCATTCAATTTAAGTTATTTCAAAGAAAGTTATCTCTATGCTCAGGTTCCAAACGGCTCATGACTTATTAAGTGTAGTAAATACTAATTAAAGTGGTGCCAAGTTTGACAGTAGTTGCGGTGTTCGCGGTCAGACGACGCCAGCTCACTACAAACTTTTATCCCCTGATGGAGATCACCGATGCACTAAGAAAACACGTCTGTTGAATATCTACTTTTCCCCTTAAAACTATTTGAACCTGTTTTGCATATGAGATTATACGTTAAAGATCCTGCGAATTGCTAACGTTTAGACGATAAACGTTAAATGAAGAAGTCTGCGGATTTGCGAGTGAGGTAAAGCGGAGACGAACCGGACACAATTACAGACGGCAATCGTCGGTGCTGACCACTTCTCCTCAGAATATAAGCTCTTATACTTAATGGAGCAGCTCTTTCATTATCGTAATCCGGCTACAATACCCCACGTCTGCGGACCTCTGCGCACTTTACTTTAAAACTCCATAATACCTTCCTCCGTTAAGTATGGGAAGTCAGTTAGTTAAAATAAAATTGTTTGTTATTGGGAAATTTGATAAATTATATTTGATATTTTTAGGTCATGGCAGCGCGAGCAGGCCGCGTTTTACTGCAGGTATGCGCGATTTTTGTTGATTTGATCCTTACTTCGGGGATATGAGTGTATATTTCCAAATTGAAAGAAAATTATTTGAATGGAGTGTATCGGCATTGGTCCACCTGTCTCTATCCTAATTTGCAAGAAAAAGCGTGAAGCTTTTTTTTAGATTTTTTAATAACTTACTTGTGACTACATAAATTGAGACACTGACTTCATCACTTGCAATTTGCTTTGCCTCTTTAGCAATATCGTATGTTGGTTTTAAATACAAACATTTCCCTCAATAAGAATCGAGCACAACCATCTCGACTTCACAACGGTGGCTTTAATTTTTTATTTTATACATATATGTAAAAATTTGTAAATTTCAGCTTATTATATATAGCCATATATTTTCTTTAATGCTTTAAATTTAATGTTCTATTTAAGATTCTTAAAAAAATACTTTAGTTTTCTTTTTATATTAGTCTTTGATTACCATAGATTAGATATTTATTTTTATCAACTATTGTAATAGAGTACTAAATTAACAAAAGCATGAATCCAAACGTATAAAGCGGCTGTAAAGTTAAAAGATAGTTAAGTTGGTATTATTATTGTTACTCAGCCGCAATCCTAGTTTTATAGTAGGCTGCGTGAAAGCCAATACACATCGCGTGGAGTGGTTAATGCGCCGACCGTAATATCAATAAAGAGGGTGGGAGGGCCCGCGGGCCCGTCCTCCAGGTGTCGCCTCCGCGCCGACTTTCCTCCAATACTTAAAATATGGCTTGTCATCTCCTCTGATCCGGTTACTCGTTTGTACAACAAGATTTGCTGGGCGTTTGTTCAGAAATATTGAAACTTTATAAATTAAACATTTAAAGATACTAAAAAATATATTTAAAATTTAAATATTTTAACTATACTGCATATACGAATTTATAATAAACTAAGGTATAATATTATTTAAATATATTCGTTTTATTTCAACTGAATCTCAGTGCTGGATTGTTTTCGTATTTTAAATATATCAAAGAGGTTTCACCCTCGATAAAAGGGTGATAAAAGCCTACAGTGTCAACACGTTGTACATAAGTAATCTTAACATTTTTTTCTGCGTTCTTTTTATATATTAAAAATAAAATAAATGATAATAAAATTTAATACATGACATTAATAATTTTATTAATAGCCTTGACTAACAAAAGAGTGTGTAAACATTACGCAATTCTTTTAAGTATACTTTCATAAAAACTGTGATTTAAACAACACAGAGAAGTTTAATATAAGTATAAGATAAGAACAAGTAGAAATAACGGTAATTTTCTTATTTTCCAACCGTTTACATTACTTTCTAAAGACGAAGGAAGAACGTCGGCGAAAAGGAATAATGCCTCATATATGTATGTATAATAACTCAAACTGCATACAGATATTGGAATTTGAATTATCTCAAAGGCGCAATCTATGCAATTGCTGCTGCATTACCTACATACATACACATATGAATATATGATTCTAATGAAGTCATAAGTACAACATAGCTTGTATTATTTATTAAAAAATAAACAAATTACTATTTATAGATAACAAAAACAAAATATAATCTCCGCCCTCAATTGAATCACCATAAATTTTATCATCGCATAATTAATCAACAAATGTAAATGCTTAAAAATATCTCGGCTATATCCAATTTAAGTTTAATTTTCAAAGCATAAATTCAGTTTAGCTTCCCGGGGCGGCGCGGGATTGAGTCGTTGACTCTCCGCGAAATTGCACTGAACATTTTTATCCCTTTGTTGTAGTTGAGAAATTTAAGAGAGGATCCCTCTAGTCTTTGTAATTTTGTTACTCGAACTCGTTTTGATTGTCCGCCAATGAATTGTTGTAGAAATAAATAAATAAATAATATAAATGTATGTAGAATTTGTAAATATTGTAGTTTATTTATAATTGTTAAGAAGATAAAAACCATTTACGTATAGGTAAGTTAGTAATTAGTTTTATATTTTTTATTTAACTACCAGAGTAGCCAAAATTATTATAATACAAAAAAAAACTTCGGCAGAAAGTGGGGAATGGAGTGTCTTAACACTACGTTTCCTCTGTCTACCCTGCTGTGTGCGAGATACAGCGTGGAGTTCAAAAAAATATTTAAAAAAAACATTATGTACTTACAATCAATATATTCGACATGCTTTTTTAAAATATAAACAAAAATAACGTTTCCTTGTATCAACAACCTATGCTGACGTATATTATTTTTATTCAAAATAAAATTTCAGAACAAGTGCCATCCCCGAATGTAACCTCATTTACATTTTATCCGCTTTTTGTCAGACTTCCTTCCCCTTCTTCAGCTGGATTACCTATGAATTCTTTCGATTGACTTTAAGTAAAAGCTAATATTTATTTTTCTTTTGTCACGCTATCTTTCAAACTGTAGATATAAAAATATCACTAATGCACATCTATAAAAAGAAATAAAAGTATACATACATATATTCTTTATTTTATATTATTTTAATATTACGCATATATATACTATCGTAGAACTCGACGTTTTAATAATCCAAAGTAATAACTAATTAAAACATAAAAGTTATTCTCTAAATAGAAAAAAATAAATAAAAGATAAGATGATGAAAAATTTAATCCCTTTTTACAACAAGGCTTCCATATCGAAGTCTTCGTCTAATGCTTTGAACAGATACTGACGCTAACTTTTCAAATGAATTTCTTTTACTTTCCCCAATTTGCAAGCCTGATATTGTAAAATAATGAAATGTAATTATTAACTTATAATTGCGTAAAATGTATTTTATTAACGTCACGTTTTATCCTGCACATAGCAGGGTAGGCAGAGGGTACCTAGCGTTAAGACTACCCAGTTAAATTCTGGAGTCATTGCATGTTGAGTGGCGGAACTCAACGCCGAGCTTTGTCTCGACGCCATAGCGAAGAAAATGGCAATATTAAATATTTCATTTCCTCGAATTGGATTTGGGGAATCGAACCCCCACAACTTTGTGCCCCTGCACCACGACTGTAAAAATATTTATATATAAAAATGCACATAATATTAACGATACTTTAAAAATATTTTACTATTACGATTACAAGTAAAATTTTTATTAATGCTAAAGTCATACAGCTGTAATTTTCACATATTAGTGAAAGCATCACAACCCACAGTGATGTTCTATTGTTACAGGTGAGTTGCGCCGAGGTGCATTCGCCAGGTGATATTTGAATATGAATATACGAGTATCGCAGCATCTCGAGTCGACTAATAATCTACGATTTTTCCGCCCATCTACCCCCGAGCTGCTGCACTAACAATTTCAAAACGCAATCAAGGCAATTACACGTTTCAGTACAAGAAATGATTGCATTTATTGCTAATTTTATATAATTTATCTGTCTATTTATACATATAATCGTTTGAAAATTAATTTGAGTAATATTCTTTAAACTTAAGTATATAAACGTTAATAATATCACTTATTATAACATATAAAAATATATAGGTATATTATTTTTACAAAAATCTTTTTGTTTTCTGTTAAAAGTTTTCACTATTCTGAAAAGTTTTTCTTATAAAGTTGAGATAACAATCTCGTCATAGACAATTTGTATGGAGTAATTCGAGTCACCGGGGAAAGAAATTGTAGCAAATTGCCGCCACCCTCGTACCCTAAAAGTTTATATTCACATTCTTTTGCGTAAATAAATTGACACGTGTACCATTTATAAATAATACCCTTTACACTTATTTAGCAGTTTACACACTTGATTATATTCTTATTAAACTATTTTTAGGTACACGCTTCTTTAGAATAAAGCAGGGTTGACAGAAAAGTTAGTGTTGAATATCCCCTGCGTAGGAAAATAATATAATACACGCTGCCCTAAGCGGTGATCGATTCTGAACTTGCTGCGTAATTTCTAAGGGTCTCAATTTTAAATTTAGCTTTTTGCTTTTTTTCAGTTCCACGTTGTATTTCGAAAACCTAGTGTCAAATCATTCCAGAATTTGGGACAATGCGTTTTTGTGGCGGAACTCAACGCCAACTCAACTTTGTTTTGCCATTGCGGAGAAACAATTCATAACCCCTAAATTGTCATATTAAACTGTTGCTTAAATAAAAGCATATTTTTAATAGACTATTCATAAAAATAAAATAAGTAGGTTATACCTGGCAACATTCAATAAAGTGACTCCAACCAAGGGAAGCAAGGAGATAACCTACTTACAGATCCGGCGTATTCTATTTGCCTGTAATAATCGCGATGACAATCTGATATTACATAAAATATTTGCCCTCTTTTCGATCGAAATGCGATTTTCTTCCTCCTTTTAGAGCTATTGCCGCATCTCCTCGATTTTTCGCTATTGAACAGAGCCATTACTATTTAAAAATTTGAATGTAGTCGAATAAAAGATTTTTGGTACTATAGAAATTGCACAATAGCTTATAGTTGGAGATCTACAAACAGGTTAAATATATGCGTTTATTATATAGTCAAATTATCTATATAACCATAGACTGTATAACCATATTTATAAATTTTACATATAGTAATATTGGAGCTATCATATTGTACGTCATGTAAGTGGTATCAAACACGCTAATAGACTTGGATCCCTTAACAAACAGTTCCCCAACACGTTATGCTAATATAGAGTAGGTACCTACATATCAAATACTATATCATTATACAAACAAAACTAGGCCTATGGGTTTCGGGCTATTATAGTTGCGTCACAGAGTATATGAATAAGACGACAATTGAGGGAGATAAGGTTGAAATGAGTGAATTCGGCAAATGGTAGGTTGGTAGGGGGTTCCCAGCATTAGCCTCGGTATAAGTTTGTTCATTACGAAGTGAACAAAGCGGGTAGGCTCGACGGCTGCGGAGGAAACGTGCGCCAACGCCGCCACAATGGGCCCGCCCGCCTTATCGCGCCGGAACGCGTCGGCCGCTGCCGCTACGTCACTTGACGTATGAGCGCTGAATAAATGGGAAAACTTTTAACGTTCGCTGCTATGGGAATACAGACAATTGGTCATCTGTTTAGTGAGAAAATGTGTAGATCGTTGTAGTCTATGAGGTTATTAAAAAAGAATTCTATAAAAATAAATAAGTAAGTTTTAGTAATAAATATTTAACTTAGGGCATTTTGTGCAGATACTTGTCGTAATATTTTTTTCTATGAAAATGGGTATCGATGAAAGAATTATATATGACCAAAAAATTTAATTTTATTCTACGATGTAATTGATGTTACGTGTTGTAATTTTTACATTATTAATAATATTTTATTGAATTATCTACCTATTTATCTCTAGGTTTAGATTCTCGTATATAAAATGCTGAAAATGTTTAAATAATTGTTTTAATTAATACTTAAGTTACATTTAGATTTTTTTAACTAACGATGTAATTTATAGTTTATATATATTATTATATTGTCTAAGTAATATATAAATAGGTAAACGAAAAAATAAAGATGCAGCATAGAAAATTATGATAAAGAAGAAACCGCACATAATTCGGGTTTCGAGACGATGAAACCGTATATACAATTGGTTCGTTGTCGACGAAACCTGCAAAATGTGCGGCGAACTCCAACTGGAAAAAATCTGAGGAAACCCACGCAAAATTAGAAGAAAACAAGAAATTGCTTATTTTATTATTTTTAATATTAAGCCCTACTGTATTGTTCAAATATTTGTGACTGTAAAACTATATTATAATGAAAAACTATAAAAACATGTGAAGAGATATATAAAATAAGAGGTGTCTGACTGTGATAGTAGGTTTGACCCCTATTTGAGAGAACAATTATATATTTTTTGTATTAATGGTCTTAAGTTCTGTCTCTCTCTCTATTCTAACACCCAATAGATACAGATAATACAAATAAATCCTCAAATAATAGCAGGACACTAGCTTAAGTAATTATATTAATAAAAAAACATACGTAGACTTGAATAATTAAAATAAATAATGTATTATTTTTTAAACTGTAATGTTTTTATTTTTCTTTTTGTTGTGCCTAATTTTTTTTCTTTGAACACTAGACACTGGACATAGACAATCGTACCTTTTGACAGCAGTAAGTTGCTACGTACTCGGGGATACCGTTCTCCGCTTTCCGCCTTATTCGACACATGGCGTGTTGAGTGACAGAGCTTAGCGTTAGTTCTTAATGATTTATATATTGATTTATATATTTTTACATTTGTTTTATTTTTATATATTGTGTTTTATGAAAATTATTGTAATATTTATTTAATTGCGTCGATATTATTAGTGATATGTTAATATCAATGTAATATTTTATAATACAGTCCGCCCTGTTTTTAATCTGCTATATGTATCGCGGGCGAAAAGATTAAAATATTACTTATGATAAAATAATATAAGACAGACATACTCATTTTATGTAACATATATAAGTAACATGTATCATTTGTTTAGTGTATAGTTGGTAGTATAGTCAGTATGAACATTTACTTTATATAATTTTAATGTACGTTAAATGATGTATAAATCTTTTTGATAAATAAATCTTTTTGTAAGTCTTCGAGATATAGAATTATTGATAGTTTCTAGAACTAGATACAATTACCTATCTAAAAAAAGAGATCCAGAGACAATTACCTATCAAAAAAAAGAGATCCAGAGACAATTACCTATCTAAAAAAAGAGATCCAGAAACAATTACCTATCTAAAAAAGAGACCAGATCTATAAGTACAATCATATTTTTTTATTATTTTTTGAATCGTAATCTGTCGAAATATACAAGTTGAGAAAATCGCATTTGAAGTTTATGATGGTGTAAAATATGTTTCTACTGTGATTGATATAAAAGAAAGAGCAAATAATAGAATAGTAGAGCCAGACGTTCGTTATTTTATAAAGCCTAAAAGTTTCTGTGCGCATACACCCAACACTGGTAAGTCCTTTTAAGTGCGAGTTGATCTCGTCCACCGAGTGTTCGGTAGAAATTCCTGATTGTACGGTCAACGTAAAGATTTATTTTTATCTTTTATCTGGAACAAGGAATTGAAATTATTTATCAATTGAAATTCCTATAATTTATTGTATATAGGTACTGTAATTATCATACAACATTCATAATTTCGTAAATTCGTATTTACCTTTCTCTATATGTCTCACCTTTTTTAGGTGAAGAAAAACGCAACTGTGGAATGAATGACCTAATTATGACAGTGTTTCCGGGTCGATACGGTATTGGGCATCTTCAAAAAGCTCGTCTATCTACACCTTAGAAGCTGACAACGCACCTGTAGCTCCGCTAGTTGTACACGGGATCGTAGGTATCGTACCATCAGGTGACGCGTACGCCCGTTTGCATTGTTTTTTTTTTCTTATATAAAATATAACAACTTTTTACAAAACAATGGTAGCCACTAATATTTAAAAAAACATACTCAAGGGAATTAAAATTAAAAAGTTATATCCATACCTATATTATAAATTCGAAAGTAACTCTGTCTGTCTGTCTGTCTGTCTTTTACGCAATCAGGGCCAAACCGCTCATTTAATTGTGATAAAATACTCATATAGAGATACTTGAGGGTCTCGGGATGAACATAGAATACTTTGTTTTCCCATATTTGTAATATTTTCGATATATACCAATATATTAAAATACTTATTAAATTGACAAGCAATTTATTCGGTCATGTTAATAACAACCGTCGCCTTGCGAACGCTGCTAAGCAACGATTTGCAAAGTTTGTTGTTAGAAAACGTCACCCAAAATGAGCTTGCTTAAGGCATCTCTCTATTGAAAATTGAAAATAATTTCGTAAATATATTTAATAAATATTCGTATAGTTCAAGCGGGCGTAGCCGTGTTCGAGTCCACTAGTGGATATATAAAAACGTATAGAAATAGGTATCATTCATTTGTTGGCCAAATTGGCACACCACGATGTAGTTCAAACTATTTCAACTAGTAACTAAAACCCTATTTCCAATATCTCATGCAAGTTTTCGGGCAACCTTAAACCGATGTACTGCACATTTCAGTAACAAGTGCTTTGAAATTTGCTGCATAAACGACACTTCGCAAAACAGTGCTACAGTTTTAATTGATGGTATTAATAATATTAGTATGGTATTAATAATATTATTTTAATAACTAAATATTTCAAAAGTGTCTTTATTGATTCCACGCTAAATTATACCGAACAAAATTATAATGTTTCTTCCTTTTCAGATGAAAATCTATATATGATTAGGCTTACAGAGACGGAAATTCAAAAGGTATTTGAATCGCTTAATATACGAAAAGGTCCTGGTAGTGATAATATACCTTCAGTATTTTTCAAAAACTGTGCTAATGAGGTTGCTTTTCCTGTAATGCTTTTATATAATAAATTACTGAGTGAAGGTATTTTCCCATCTAAATGGAAAGAAGCACACGTCATACCTATACATAAAGGATCTGAATCTCAAATTACAAACTATCGTCCTATATCCATTTTAAATATATTGTTTAAAGTGCTAGAAAAACTAATATATACTAAATTGTAATTCTATTCTCAGCAGAGCCATACCTAATAATCAACATGGATTTATGAAAAGGCGATCAATTAATTCTAATCTGATTGGGTTTACAAGTGACATTTTGAAATACATGGACGAGGGATATCAGGTTGACGTGATTTATACAGATTTCGAGAAAGCGTTTGACCGCGTGGACCATGTCATCCTTATGAAAAAATTATATGCCTTAGGAATACGAGGAGATTTATTTCGCTGGATGAAGTCTTATATATCTAATAGAAAGCGAGCTGTCAGATTGGGGGGATCTCGATCCGATTATGTTTGTATCACTTCTGGAGTACCCCAGGGCTCACATTAGGACCACTGCTATATAATATATATCTTTTTGATATAAGAGATTGCTTTAAGCATTCTAAATTTTCAATGTTTGCAGACGATAAGAAGGTGTACATGAAAGTGAACAACCTTTCAGATTGCTTGTTGATCCAAAACGACTTAGATAGGTTAAGTCTATATTATAGAAATAATAGGATCACTGTCAATATCGAAAAATGTAGTCAAATTACTTTTACACGAAAAAATACTTTAATCGATCACGCCTACATTATTAATAACTCTCCAATTAAGAAAACTAATTTGGTTCGTGATTTAGGGATTTTATTGGATAGCAAATTGCTAATGAATGAACAAATTAGTTACATTACGAATAAAGCTTATAAATATTTAGGTTTTGTTATTCGTTCATGTAAACCCTTCAAAAACATTAATTGTATAAAAAGTGTTTATCTTGCGCTTGTAAGAAGCATATTAGTATGGTAGTTGTATCTGGAAAACTCAGTTTGCTAAATATATAAATGCTATTGAGGCTATACAAGTAAAGTTTATTAAGCACCTGAACTTCAAAATATATAGGAATTTTGGGAGCTACAAGGAAAGCTGTAAACACTTTCATATTACATGGCTATGTGATCGTCGTGAATTATTGGACATAATGATAATTTATAACCTTCTGTCAGGCAGCATTGATTCACCTGAACTGCTTTCATTTCTAAATTTCAACGTACCTATAAAAAGAACTAGAATAACCCAGTCTAATCTATTTTATGTACCTACATGACATACTAAATACGCGGCTAACTCTTTTTTCTCTCGGGTACCATTATTATACAATTAAAAGTATTCTCATATTGATCTCTTCCATTTATCTGTAAATTCTTTTAGAAACCAAATTAAACGGTTTCAACCTACATAATTGCTTATATTGCTGTACACACACACACACGCGCACACACACACACACACACACACACGCATGCACAGACACACACACACATGGGGCATTTTATCTTATTATTTTTTTTTAACGATTATGTATCTTTTTTATTATATATGTTATCTTTTTTTTTCTAATAACATAATATTCAAATGATGTGTAGCTCTGTACTTAGATAATTCTTATAAGTAGAAAACTGTAATTGGCTTTATTTTTTTGTACAAGTTTTTTTATTATTAATAGTTAATAATATGCTGTTGTTTTCTGTATAATAAATAAAATAAATAAATTATATGTACAACAACAAATTTTGATTTGATTTGCAGATTTTTGTCATCCTATATACAATGAGATTTAAATGGAGTTAAATAAGCAAATTTATAAGATTCTTTTTTAATAGTGACCTGCTCGCGTCTTTGCCCGTTTGAACTACGAAATCTTTTTAATAAACTGAATTGCGTTCGAGATTGTATATATCTGTGCTAACAGTGGACTTAGTTAGTAAATTTGGCACGAAGTAAGAACTTGCAGTGCACGTAAAGTAAAAATCCTAAAATATATTACTGAAAACTGGTATTTCATAGGAATATATAGTCATCAGTATATAGTTATATTTGTAGTTCATTTCATACAAAATTAGTACATACGCCCGCAAAACTAAATTTGTCAATTTGTAAGTGTAAGGACCACCAGTATTTTAAAAATATCTCGCAGATAACCGAAGATTAATTAATTATCACAGAGAGTCCGTATCGAGAATAAATATCGAAGAAGTTTATGGACACTTTGTGACCAATGACACCTCCCTTACCACATTATAGTATTCTCAGCAACAGAACAGCTTTTTTATGTCTCAACTTCCTGAATTTCATTACCTCGACTGGGAATCGAACCCACAACCGGTGGCGTTTACAATCGCATTTAGTGCCCTTACGCCAGGACTAGCCTTTTTTTTATGGAAAAATGACAAAGCAAACGAGCGTTCGGGTCCGCCCACCCCGTGCAGCACCAGAGGAGCTATAGGTGCGTTTGCCTTTGAGGTGGAGATAGACGCGCTTTTTGAAGGTATCCATATCGTACCGACCCGGAAACACTGCCGCGGGTAGGTCATTCCACAGTTCGGTGGCGCGTGGAAGAAATTTCTACGAAACCGCACAGTAGTGGAATGCCACGTATCCACGTAGCCATGGTGTGGATAGTATTTAAGTTTGTGACGTACTGAGCGATTGGAAAATTCGGCGGCAGGTAACAGGTCAAACAGTTCCTCAGAACACTCACCATGATAAATGTGATAGAGAACGCACAACGAGGAGACGTCTCTACGCAGACCCAAAGTGTCAAGCCTTTCACAGCTCATTGCGTCCTTAATGATTCGAACGGCTCTACGTTGTATGCGATCAAATGGGTCAAGCTGATACCGGGATGCACCAGCCCAGAGATGAGAACAATACTTCATATGATGCCGAACCCGGGCCCTATATAGGGCCAATCGGTGTTTTGGCGTGAAGTACCGTCTCGCTCTATTGATGACCCCCAGGTTCTTCGAGGCCAACTTGGCCTTTCTTTCCAGATGATCGCGATACTGGCAGTCACTCGGAATATTAAGGCCCAATATGCTGATACTGGGCGCGGCTGCTAGGGGAGTGTTCCGAAAGACTGGCGATACGATAAATGGGTATTTCTTTGTGGTTAACGCGCAAACCTGTGTCTTCAGGGGGTTAAATTGAACCAAGTTCTTTTCACCCCATGAGGAGACATTCTCGAGGGATGCCTCAACAGTAGACACAAGTTTAATTCGGCACTGTTCAGCGTTTTCCCGAGAAAGACTTGCGCGGCCGGAGTAAATAGCGTCCACCGTGCTATCATCTGCATAGCAATGAATGCTAGAATCCTCCAGCATGTCATTGATATGCAGAAGAAACAGCGTGGGAGACAGCACGCAGCCTTGGGGAACGCCAGCGTTCACAGGCATATTTTTGGAGCAAGCAACCGTCGACAGCGACCTTGATGCTGCGCCCAGTGAGAAAGCTGGCGATCCACCTGCATAAGTTCTCGAAAAACCCATACGATGGAAGTTTAGCAAGGAGCGCCCCATGCCACACTCGATCAAAGTCCTTCGCCATGTCTAAACTAACTGCCAACTAACTGCTGCTCTTTCCCTTGCTTTCGATAGCCGGAGCCCAACGGTGGATTAGGTAAACCAGAAGATTACCGGTTGAGCGACCATGGCGAAAGCCATATTGACGGTCATTAATCAATCAATGATTCTCTAGATAAACCAAGAGCTGGTTATTGATGATGCTCTCCATGACTTTTGAGAGTAGGAAGGTGATGGCAATAGGCCTGTGGTACATGTATCGGAACCATCGCCCTTCTTCGGGATCGGGTGGATAAGAGCGCTCTTCCATGAATCTGGGACTACGCCGACTGAGTAAGAGTGCCGAAACAAACGCGTTAGCACCGGTGTCAGCTCAGGAGTACAAGAACAAAGCACGAATGGGGAGATGCCATCTGGCCCGCTCGACTTGTGGATGTCTAAAGAGGACAGAGCTCGCCTTACGGCTTTTTGGCTGAACTTAGCCTCAGGCATTGAGCTCTGGCACCGCGAGATGGTTGGTGGCGTTGATCCTTGGTCATACAAAGTCGAGTTCGAGACAAAGAGAGCGCCCAGGAGATCGGCTTTCTCTTTCGCCGTATGGACCAAGAAGTCATTCCCCTTGCGTAAAGGCGGAAACGAAGGCTGGCTGAAGTTGCCGAGTGCCGCCTTTGAGAGCGCCCAAAACTGGTGAGTTCCGGACGGGTAGCTCTCAAGCTTCTCGCCGATTTTGGCGATATGCTCGGATCTTGCTTTGCCGTTTAAAGGACCTAGAGGCCCGGTTATACTCTCTTTTTGAGACTTTCACCGTCGGATCCTTAGTAACCAGTGCCTCGGCCCATATTTGATATGCCTCGCGTTTGCTAAGGGCAGAAAGTTTGCAAGACGTATCAAACCAAGGCTGTGACTTGCCACCGATAGGCACTACATTGCTAGGAATATAAAGTTACATGCCCTGCAGAACCACGTCGGCCACAGCAGCGGCACAGGTACTAGGATCATCAGAAGAGAAGTAAACCGGCCCCCAGGGATAAGATGAGTAAAATGTACGCATCCCATCCCAATCTGCTGTAGTGGCAGTAGTGCCAGATGCGACGAGTTGCGGGTGTTCTGCGACTGCCGCGCTTAATGGGCACGACGCTTCGTACCAGGCAGTGGTCAGAAGACCCCAAAGTAGCATCGACGACAACCTGGTACAGTTCCGAGTGCGAAGTCAGCAGAAGGTCCAATAAGGAGGCATTGTGGTTGTTCACGTCCAGGAGTCGCGTAGGCGACTCAACCAATTGTGATAATCCATTCGCCGTGGCAAGGTCAAAAACGGCCCTCCCCGCGTGGTCGGTGGTGCGTGATACAAGCCAACTGGCATTGTGCGCGTTAAAATCGCCAAGTATCACAACCTCAGCAGAGGGGATCTGTGAGAGCATATCGTCGATGGCCGATTGCATGTGCTCCATGAGCCGATCCGTTTCCGCATTGCCACTGTGGGACCTGTAGAGGCATGCGTAGACTCGGGTTCGATCGTCCGAGTCAACACGGAGCCAGATAGTCGACAGGTCTTCCCGACCTTCAAAATTAGCAAGACGACGGAAACTCACGTCCTCCCTTACGAACACAGCGACCCCGACATGAGGCATAAAGTTGTGTTCTATTTATTATTATTGGAGGTAGGCTGTGTCGCTCGGTCGGACAATTTAAGTCTCCGTCAGAAATTACAAAGCCGGCCGTGCCGTCTCAAGATGGTGGTGGACGGCATTCAGGTTTGAATGAAGACCCCTGATATTAGAAAAGTCCACGTTTAGTGTGGTAGCGGTTGCCGTGGGGCGTACGTCTCGTTTGCCTTGTTTGCAGTTTGGTCTTGTGCGCGGTACTGTGCCCTCCCCAGAATTCGAAGGGCAGCCTGAGCTTAAGGACTCAAGGAGGGATTCTCATTTATCTTTTACTTTTTTTTCAATATATTTATATTTATATTTATCTGCATTAATATATTTATATTTATCTGCATATTCAGAAATCAACGACAAGCCGACAATAGGTGATAGACCAAGTCGTGACAGTTATAAGAAAAATATGAGAAAAAAATCTTTGTCATGTATTTTTCATACAATATTTTTTTTTTAAATATATCAATAACTGCCGTCCGTTGATGATCTTTCAAGCAAGACTACAAATATTACTCTTTCCTCATTTTTTTTGTAATGTAGTCATGGCTAACCCTTCTGTAAATTACAGTTTAAAATTGAAACATATCTGCCTCAGCTCTCAATACTACTGTATGTACTAAACTATTTTAACAAGTAACCTTAAAAGATTGCGCATTTAATCTAGATTCCAAAATGGTACTTGCTGGATTACTTTAGTTTTTTTGGTTAAACAAAATCAAAGTACGTTTTACTTTATTTAAAATTATTTTTTACTTTTTAGTTCATTGTTTGAAGTCGTTTTTTTTTTAATTCAAAATTATTCTTTTTTATTATTCCGTACCTATTGAGAAAAAAAAGGAAACTTTGAAGATCACTTTGTTGTCCGACCGTCCATATGTCTGTCTGTCTGTCAAGAGCCTTTATCTCAGGAATTTAGAGAGCCTTAGAGATATCGAGTTAGAATTCTAACCATATATTTAGGTCTACGGTCCCTTGATTTCCTGAAATGATCGTATTTCTACATTAACTTAAAAAATATGGCCTTTTATTATACTTCCGGTCTTATATGGTACTTCCAGTTGACCTAGGATGTTAAAATTGCAGGTAGCATCTACATGCAGTACTAGTTCAAAAAAAAATTTTGAAAAACATACATTTATGTTTCAATCCTAAACTATTCTAAAAAATAATAGCTTTAAAAGGGGGCAAAGTCCCATTTTTTGTACGAAACCCTTGGTGAGCGAATCCAACTTGTCCAGTTTTTTTTAGTACAGTACAACTGTTCATTTTCTTTCTGTCCGCGGGTTCAAATCCGGCTACATTCAATTTGTTTTTTAAATATCAACATACATTCACAAGGTGCTTCTAGTGACAAGGCCTAGGTGTAGTCAATATCCTGGGTGGCTTCCAACACGTGAGTTGAAAAGTCTCACAGCCTGGATTGAATTATAATACTGCTTATATTTGCAATACGATTAATGATTATTTTTTGCTTAGTAGGAAAAACATGTAATGTAAGTGAAGCCTGTCAAAATCCAACAGTGAAAACTTTATTTAACGCCATTTCTGAGATTAGCGTGAACAAACGCTCAGACAAACACACAAACAAAGAAAATAAATTAAAATAATTTCTTTGGTTTCTATATTATTAGTTTATTCAAATTTCTTCTTTAATTGCAAAACTGAACATCTTTTTAACTATACACTCTGTTTGAGAAAAACTCATAATTTTTAAACTAAGCAATAGATTATTATCATTTATCACTAAGAGACGAGGTGAACCGAGGGTAAGGTTTATATAAATATATCAAACATGCAAATTATTTTGAAAATATACAGGATGTTGTAAAATTATACGTTTTTGTGAACATGGCTAAGCCTCATGAGGTACATAGAACTATATAATATTTAATGGGATTGTATATCTTAGAAAAATGTACTATTTAAGAAGAAGAAGTACTATTTAATTCAATTTACATCCAGAGAACAATGATTACACACACCTTGTTAGTTACACCTTGTTAGTTTTTCTTATATATGTATGACCTGCAAGGTAGGATTGGCCACAATATTCAATAGTTTTTGTCGTTAACATTGTATGAAAAATAACAGAGTGAATTAACACAACACTTGTATTGTTCATTATCCAAATGAGTACAGTGCACTACCATGGATCAAAATTGTTATATATAGTACAATATTTTAATAAAATTATATCTAAGAAGACATTACCAGAGATTTATCAGCCGTTCGTTTGCTTCGGCAAAAATATCCTAGTTGACACGACTCCCAAAAATAACGGATTTTAAATAGTACCTTTATATGTAAGGATCAATAATTACTTTGAACAAATTAAAATATTGTTTTGCACTGTCAAAATAATTTACGATAAAATGTTAACAATAAATACACTACGAATTAAATTTTACTTTTAACTTTAATGGCCGTTGAAAACCCTTAGGTAAAGCAGGATTAGCATAATACAGTGTTTAGAAAATTTAATGAAAGCAGTGTCGTTTATGATTAATTAATTATGGCCTACGTCCTACTACATTATATTTACATAATATAAGACATAAAATATTGATTTCTTTTATATAAATTTATATCAAAAATGCTCGACTCTAAAATATTTTATCTGAACTTAAAATACTCGGAATTCGATAAATTCAATAGACATAATTAATAATTATATTAAGCATCTGATTAAAAAAAAATATTTATAGTTAGATATTTATTTGTAGAGATTGTCCAAGATATTTTTAATTGCCATTTATAATGTCTCGTTTAAAATGATGATTTATACTTTATTGTGTTAGATGAAGTTAGGTTAATTAACTACATCTAATGTACTTTCGTTAAATTTCTTTTCTTATTTTCTTTTCCGGCCTTAGAAGTTGTCGTTATTTAATTTTTACTCCAATTGTGTTACATATATTATCTACCTATATGTATATTTAGAATAAAGAAAAAAAATGTTATAATATGTATTCTTGTGTAAGTGCTGCAAAAATAATTTACGGATATTTAATGAACCGAGCTTAAACTACCTGATATTAATAATATTATAATCAAGCTCAAGCAAGTTTGAATCACTCATTACATAAATTGGATTTTTATAGCTTTTTAAACATACTCAATAAATTTTCACTGAGTGCTTAATTTAAAACAATATAGCATAAATTTATTTCAAACTTTGCCACTGGATGAATAAAATTCAATTATTTTCACAAAAATTAAAACACTATCTACACTTGCACTGTTTACTTTACCAGGTTTATTTTGAATATCCAAGTGCTTTTTTAATTTGACAGGTGAGCGCACACGCCTTACTCTCTCCCATTGTGTTGTAGAAGTATCGAAATTGAACGAGCGCAGTCCATTTAGAGGCTGTATGAGAGCCGACAATGACCGGCCGCCCGTTCGTTTCTCGCTGCCTGAATACCAAAATCATTTTACTCAATTTCATTGCGTTTCGAATGCTGGCATTTTGTTGCGTTGATTTTTATCGTATCATACATGGCGATAAGTTAATTATACGTGATAGCGAACGTTTTATTAAACACTTCTCGTTGGTTTGAAAATAGGATATTACTGTATTATTGGCGCATTTTGTTCTATATTTAATAAAATTATTTTCACTCTTTTAAAGTTTAGTTTTTCTTTTACGTTCTTATAATTTGTTTATTTCATTAATTAGACTTACGTTATTGTTCTAATTTCCTTCCGTAAACTTTTTCCATTCACCAATTGTCGGCACTTGCGTGCTGGATGGCATATCTCAACCACGATATTTGTATTTGATTTATTTAAATATTGCTAACAATAGATTTTTCGTTACCTACGATTTTTCGTTACTTTAAAAAGTGATATGGCCGTTTATATATCAAAAAACGCATATTTCGTCATTATAAAGAGAATCAAAATTAATAAGATACTTCCGGTTCACCTAGAATTATGAATTTTGGCAACTGGCATCTACTGATAGTACTAAATCAGGAAAAAGTTTGAAAACTATACATTTGTGGTTAAATCCTAAAAAATAATAGGGGGGCAAAATATGGTATTAAATCCGCTAGTTCAAGTGAAGTATCAGATGAAAAGGCTCTGGCTAAGCGAAGCCTGAATTTCAAAAAATACTTGAAACATCCAATTTTCGTACGGAACCCTCTGTGGGCGAGCCACAGCCAGAGCCGTGAGACTCACGCTTGTTCGTGGAGATGAGATGGAATTTGTAGGTATCGGTGCACTTGCATTGACAAACGTCTGACACATACGCATCTGAGAATAGTAAGTAATAATAGCTCCATATCAATGCAGATGACGATGAATGGCGATCATTAGCCGCAGTCGAATTGCGATCATCATTTGCGTCAACATCAACGATTCATATTCAAAGTAGACGACTACACTTCAAATATCGAATGACTGACATTTTTTAGATTTATATAGTTTTGTGAAATACAGGTAGATCTATTTATAAAACTTGAATTAACATGTATAAAAAATTTAAAAGTATATGGAAGCGAACCTGCGCTGTTTATTTATTTTTTCTACCCTTAATATGTTAACTTTACCTGCAAAAATATTAAGAAATAGCTGAATATAGAAAGATCTTAAAATTATATAATACAAATTCAGTATGCGATAATTGAAAGCCATTCGATGTAAAGTGATAAATTTCTGTAAAATAGCAATTTCGCAGACATTACTTTTTAAAAGGTTTCATACATAAAGTATTCAGTATTCCGAGTGTTCACGTTAACTTATTCGAGAAAATCACAGCAATGAATGGGGCGCAATGACTGTGGAGTGGAAGCGCTGAGTGCAGAGACACGTGTGTGTCGCATCAACTGATTCAGGTGAATGCAGGGCGTACCGTCGTCCAATTTCGCGCGCTAAATTGTTCATAACGGAAGTTCATATCCGGACGTCGGGCCGCCCTACGCTTCGGGCGAGATTAGGCGGTAATTACCATTTCCTGTGACACAGGACGCAGACAGCGCTCGAGAAGTGCTTCTTTCTCAGAGGCGATGCGACGGAAACGTTCCGCATTCGACGCCCGAACAGCGCCGGAAAAATCACTGGAGACTGTAGACTTGTTAATGTTTCCTATATGATAAGTGAAATAAAAATGAAAATATAAATAATATATTATTAAACTTGCAAATAATATAAAAGCTTCGCAGGGAGAAGTTATTTACGTATACGCTCGCTCAAATTGAGTGTACAACGAAATTTTGAACCGGAAAAACTGATTATGTAAGAATAGAGTGAAGTACACAGATAGGCTGCATTGGCATCGTCGGCTGGCGACAGCGCGCTCCTCGCTCGCTGCCGATGTGATTGAATAAGTGAGCACGGTACTCCCTAATGAAACATATTGAACGTGTATCGAATCACTTAGGTGCGCTTCTGCACTCGCTTTTGGGGACATGTCAACAAGCGTAGGTGAAGCCGACAAATGACGTTACGGTAGAGTTTCATTTTAAAAGAGACAATAAATTCAATTAATTTGGGTAAATTTCAACTTCATTTTCGAGAATAAATTTTATACGGCACGGCACGGGACGGGCGGGACTCTCTTTGTGTTAGATAACGTTTACTTAAAGACAGGCTTTGAGTGACCACAAAAAGCCAAATATAATTAATCCATTAATATTGTTGGCATTAAAAAGAATTCTACGCTTCATTTTATATACCTGCTTATTTAAATTTTTTGATAATTTTTACAAATTTAAATAATGTCTGAAATATTAAGATATGGAGGAAGATAGTGACAAAAATTAAACATTTCTGTTCAACAATTAAAATTTAAAAAAACATTATTCCACTGATAAATAATTTAATTGTCGTAACAAAATAAAAGAAAATGATTAAATCTTATGTTCATATCATTCATTAATTACATATAATGTAACCCAAAAGAGACGGCAGGAGCGACATAGCTCGGTGACATGCAACGCTGCGGTGGACAGCAAAGCTCTTTGAACATGTTCACTAACCAAGGTTAAAAAAATCGAAGCTTTGTTGGACCTCGTGTCTTGCTTCAATGTTGTCAAAACTGAAACTAGTTAAAAAAAATAAAAATCTCTTTATTAAAAAAATATATTTATTATTAAAAAAACTATAAATGTATATATATGAGTACACCTAACAACACCTTTATTAAGTACGCATTTCGTAAAAAAATATATGAAATTAAATTGACAATTGATGATAATGATTAGATTTTTAAGAGTTTAGTCAGTCAATCTTCAGTAAATTAAATACTACTTCCATCGCCTCGGCTTGAAAAATTCGTTCTTCAGAACGTGAAACTCCGCAGTTGTTTTAAACGTTAAATTGGCTGTAGATGTTAGTCGGTTTTCTTTAACTATTTTCACAACTTTTCTTGTGTAGCTATAAGGCGTGGAAAAGATCAAGGCTATATTTGATTTTAAAGGCTTTCACACCTTATGAAGAACCGTAGTTGTCGAGTTAAACTGTAAGAAATAATTAATAGCGTCTTTGACAAAAGTTGTGGAGCGTGATAGACATTTTCCATTAATATATATAAAATTAAGGATCTGGAACATTTGATGAATAACCAACCATAAGAAATAATAAAATGCCGCCTTAGCAAAAGATGTTCATCGTGATAGGCATTTTACATTGGTATATGAAAACAATTAGATCTGAGATATCTGATAAAGATATAAGCCGTGGTACATATATTTCAATTTTTCACTCGCGTAACAGAAGACGTGGTTGAGTTACAACTCAACACGCAGTGATTCGATTTTTTATGGACAATGGAGAACGGTGAGTTTTGATAATAAATTATCTTTGCCTGCTACTTGCTGCAAGTTTCAAACACAGGGGTGAGTGGTTCATGGAAGTAGCATGGCTCTAGCCTCCAGACCAGTTAACTAATAAATTATTGTAAATAGTCAAATAGTAATAAAATAAAATTAGATTTTATTTATTTTGCATCATATCATGATCTTATAAAGTGATATTATATACAACGTCCACAAGTCGTGCGATATAAATTCACCATTTAATTAGCAATAGCATGGACTTCCGACGTAATATCACAAATATATCACAAAACCTCAGTTGAAAATGAAGCTAAAGACAGCATACACATACATGAATGTGCTAGTTTATGGTGCTGTATGAAACCCATTTCTCTCCATTCTCTCCAACAGCCATCAATAAAAGTAAGTTTCAGAGTTTTCTTTCTTTTTTTTCATTTAGTATAAGTAAATCCTGTTAAGATTTATATTTGAGTTTTGTTTTATTTCTTTGTATAAACTGCCTTGCAATATTTTTTATTTAGGGATTATATATTTGACCATCACATACCTAAGAATAAATGTCAGTTTCCTTCTTTTTCGAAAAGAATTTGTCTTGTTAAATAAATCTGACTCATCATTCAATACTCTATTAGATATATTTTCGTTTATATTCTTCATGTTTTCTTATATTGTTTTCATTGTCTTTTTGAGTCCAGATTTAATTATTTTAAATATCTTCTTCTCTATTTAAGTAAAAAAATAATAATTAAAGTATTATAGTAGAAAATAAATTATCGTCAATATATGGACCGTTTATTTTGAAAGTGGTGTAAGTCCATTTACAGCGTATAAATATGTGTTATCGTAGTCTAATTAGCCAAAAACTAATTTATATAAACAAATTAAATGTTGATAAAACAATAGAAACAATGCCAGCCCTCATACGATTTGCCTATATTTTTAAATCAACAAATATACTAACCTTTAATTTTCTCGAAACAAAAGAAAATGGACTTACACCACTATCAAAATAAACGGTCCATATATGAAACTAATTATTTTTATTAATTAAATAAATAAATAACAGCTACATATGCAACTATATAAAAAGTATTGCATGAGACAGGAATACGTACTAAGACTTCTTCGTCTTCTTAGGAGTCTATATGTATAGGATTTACACAAAAAACTGAAAAAACATTTATTTCACAGTATCTAACATTGTAAATCATTTATTTTTTTATTTTTTAATAGTTTTTGACAAATAAACATAAACAGTAAATTGTCAATAGGTAGCGGGCGAATATCGTAAGTGATGCAAATTGAGACAGATCACGACGCAAAGCGCTAACTGCTAAGGATTGGTATATTTATTATACAACCAAACGTCGAAAATAAATAATTATACGTTATTATACGTTTTTTATTACATAATAGTTACATTTAACTAGCTAAAATACTAATGCTAATAGCAATTTTGTCAAATTATTGTTTTATAAATTATTTTTTTCTTAAAAACCTATACTAATTAATTAATTTTAAATCACAAAAAAGGAACAAAAGTGTCTTAACAAAACTTTCTCTAGTTACAAATTACAGTGTAAAAACAATGTGTACATAGTTTTTTTGTAATCAATTTTCTTAGTAATTTTACTTTTTCATATATAACAAATGGTTGGGAAACATATAAAATAAAAATATCAAGTAGTGCAAAAACAGCTTCTTGGAGATTATCTCTCGTGCAACTCTTATAATTTATATCCTGCTACCTTTACGGCAAAAACGAATATAATTCAGAATAAGATTAAGACTTTTAGTAATGCAAAAATATTATTAATATTTTTACATGAAATTTATATTCACAAAAGTTCTGGCTTCTAATGAATTGTTTTGAACATGATTGTATTGCTTTTTATCCGATTGACACGCCATCTTTTTTTTTCTTTAACTCTTACAGTACAGGGAGTTGTGGGCGTAACAGCCTTTAACATTAAAAAAACATTTCTATCTATAAGTTTATTATTAGGTATATATATATTTTTATACAATTTTTATATATATATTTTTACAATTTTTGCTTATTTCATACTTATCCGCCTAGACCCTTACTTCAAATATGTTTTGTTTAAATTGTTTTGTGTACATATATATTTTTTGTCTGCAAATAACAGACTATTATAATAGACATTCTGTACATCATCAGTACATGAAAAACAATCACTTCTTTTAATTTAAATAAATCTCCTGCATAAAATAACGTTGGTCCTAAATATAGATAATATATTTTGCTTCAGCTCATCTATTTTAAATTTCATCATAAATAGTTACTTTTTACTTCAATATTTATCAACGGCTTTTTGTTTACGTAAATCACAGCGAGTTTAGAGTGCAGCGACATCAGGTGCGGTACACTCACGCAAATATTTTATGAAAATACGGAGAATGTAGTCGCTAGTGAAGTGGTAATATCTCGATACTACATTAATGATTTAAAACAATGACTCATTTCACATTAAATATATTAATTAAAGTATATATTAGAAAATATTCTGTCCTAACTATAGTAACACAAACATACAAAGTCTTGACGCATATAATAATATATTTAAAAATAACATTGTAATAACAATTAAAAAACTAATTAACTAGAAAAAGTATTTGTATTATTACCATTCTTTGTACGCTAGACAGTATAAAATAAGACAAAAAAATTAAAATATCGAGTAGAACGCTATGAGACATGACTACGAGGGTGTCGGCGTCGCGGCCGCATCCTACAGCCAAACGGTAAACACTTTGCTGTAATCTCGAGATGAGAAAACTTTCAGTTCTCTTAATTCAGAAACTTATTCAACAACCTAACAACCTTAGAGCGGACCGCCCGGCGGACACAACACAAACAAACTTACTCTTTAATCTTTGTCTTTATTAAAATAAACATTAAAATAGAAAATATTTAGCCATTCCGTGGAATTTAAGCGTTTTCTTAATACCAGCAATCATGTACTAAGGTGAGTGAATTATAGCTGTATTAATATAAGGACTTTATTTAATTTATGTCTTATTATTTATTTTATTTCATATAAAACAACACTATTTATAATATATTTATCATATATCTGCTATGTACTACGTAGGAAGACATGTACATAATTTAAACAATATTTGGCATTTTCAAGTGGGGTTTTAAAAAGAAGTTACCTGATATGACGACTTACGTATCTTCAAATTGAGATAAGAATGTACATTAAGTGTTTCTCGATGAAAATTCAATTCACATTACAATGTCTAACGTAAAACAAAAAAATATATAATTAAAATTTAAACTAAACTAATGAAAAAATCAATTAATTGTACCTGCATGTATTTTAAGTAGATTTTGAATTAAATTAAAATATTTTTTGTGAAATATATGAATAATGTAGATACTTATAGCGTAATTCACAACTCATCAGTATATCCGTATTGGCAGTTAATAATAACTATTAAGGCTTTACTTTTCTAGTAAACGACTAAAGAAACTGTATATAAACTAAATATTGTAAGCAAGGTCGATTGATAATATTGTCGCTACATATGTAGATGACTCCGAGCAAACGTGTTCCTCTGTGCGAAACACAAACAAGCGAGTCGCGTCCGAGCGTCACCGTCACTGACATGGACACCGTTCAGGAGGAGAACGACAATGATAGGTATGTGAAATATTTAATTATAACTCGAAGCCATAATATATAATTAATTAGTTTACTTTAAATTTATTTATGAGATAATTATAATTATTATTTACTTTTTACTTGCATTCATTTCAATATCTAGAACCAAGCCGCTCGTTAGTATATGCTAAGATTTTAATTAAAGTTTTCTTTTAAGTAGCTTTTCGTTCTTTGTCTTCATGCTGTAGTTTATCGCTTATCTTACGCGAGATCACTTGCACGCATTCTTCTTTGTTTATAACTGAAATTTTATGCGCTATAAATCGGTTTTATATTTATTAACTAAACTGAACATTAATTAAAGTATAACATATTTTTGTTGTTTAATATTATTTTTATATAGTTGTAAATAGTTATTTTAAGTACATTATATGCTTATATTATGTAAATTGTTTGTTGATATCATTCGCATTTATTTATATGATCCGTATTCATAATACAAACATATATAAATTGCAAATCCTCGTGCAAACATAGGAAGGTGAAATATCACGGATAAAGTGTCATATTTTTGAAATTCAAGAATACAGCGTCGATATGGAAGTTAGCACAAACATTTCCGGCAAAGGTGCACATTTTGGAGATTTCGAGACTTAGTCTCGACGTCAAAATAGTTCAATACAAAACAGTAACGAAACTATTATATAGGGTGTTCAGATAGTTTGAAATTTCCATTATCGTGACTGCATATAAATAGTGACGCGATGAAACTGATTTATAGATAGATATATTTATATTTTCAATATTTATAAGCAAATAAATCGAGCAAATTTGAAATTATTTTCTATAATATATATTAAGTTTATTATTTTAATACGATACATTTCTTTTCAATATACCAAAATGTATTTATACGAAATATTCAAACACCTCTGGCAGTTCGCGAAGTATAAAATGCATACACAAAGCGAGATTTGGATACAGCAAAGGCACAGAAGCTGTGAAAATATTTATGACGTTTGATAGACCGCTTTGTGTTCCATAATACCGTTCAAGCTTGTATCAAGCACATCTATGCACCTAGCCTAAGCCCTTAAGGAACTTCCAACTTATATAGCTCAAAGAATATACCTTCTACTCGTATATTATATAGATATAGCCAATTTACTATATTTCCTTAGAAATCAGATGATGAGAATGGAATGCTGCAATATTTGCAGAATATCGTAACTTCCATAACCCAAGTCAAAAGTGAAAAAAAAAATTGTATATATATAAGTTTTAAAATAAATTATGTGTTTTTTAAATGAAATCAAATATTGATCAAATGTTTTATTCAGCGATGAATCTTCATACTCCGACGTAGGGCGATTACGGGAACGGACCAGGGCCATGTTGAGCCCGATCGTTGAACCGCTGATGCAGAACTCTAGTTCATTGCCCAACAGCCGCCGTGTATCAAATGATATTGATAGCAAAGTTGCTGCCAATCTTAATACAAGGTAATTTTTCATACATACATCTACGAATATTATTTGTGGAATATTGTGGCATATCTTCAATTATTAAAGAGTAAACAAAAATACCTAACAACGCGCGGCGTTGAGTTCCGCCACTCAACACGCAATGTCTCTAGAATTCGGCTGAATGTCTCAACTCTAGGTTCTCTCTGCCTACCATGCTACAGGAATGCAGCGTGAAATTGTAAATGTACTTGCTTAGTGAAATTTAAATAAATGAAAATAATTTACACTTCACAGGCGTCCCTCAGCAATAATCGCAGCATTTCGACGACCGTCACAAGCGCTAGCTTTATGTGCGGCGACACAAAGACGCTTCTTATCAGAGCTGACCCCCAATTCACGGACCTCAGTCGCTTCTACCCATGAGCCGCCAGCTTCCGCCGCCGAATTATTGGGGCAGTAAGCATCATTTGTACTGTTATATATAAATATAAAAAATAAATTAAATTAACATAAATAAATTATTTATATAAAATTATATACCAGTATGTCATATACAAATTTAGTTATTATTTTTAGATGAGATGTATGTAGATTAATACAATATCAGAATGTTTCGAAATATTATCTAAATATACGCGTACAACACCAATTCTATTTTTTACCAACATGTAACTGACACTTAGTCACACAACACTATCGAATTCAGGTGGAGAGTGCAAAATTAAGTGTCTTGACCCTATATTCTCTCTGCTCACAAAGATAAACAAATGATGTACCGATGCGATACTGATTTCCTTTAACACAATAAAAATATCTACACTAACTCTACAGTTACATAAACAGGGTAACATTGGTGACGAAATTAGGCAAAAAGGGGGTTCCATTAGCACTTTATAAATAATGGAAATGGAGACGAGATCTATTTCGAAATATCGTATTCAGTTAGATGGCGCCACGCCGCCTGCATTATATTGAGGACAATACACGACACCCACTCGCGTCAACACTATATGACAACAGAAGCACACCTTTATTTCTTAACCGATGGACAACCTGACAATAGTTCTGTCAGTAATGAGCATTCCCTATAAATATTTCTCATTAATTTTAATTAAAATATGAAACTATCGTTTCCATTTTCTACTTTATAACATAAATCCATTCATAATTCTATGAAATTTACTTCTATTTATATTTTTAGTGAAGCCTTAAGTAAAGCGTTATCCGCACTTTATGCGAAGCTCCTGGTAGTTCTCGGATTAGCTTTTCCTGTTACTGAAGTTATTGCAAACGGTGTGCCTGATGCTTATTATCAGGTAAACATTTTTAAGTTATATCTATTTTTTAACGTTTTTAAATGTTATTCCACACTTGGAGATTATTACTTGTTTAGAGGTAATTAATACTTTTTTAACTAAGCTTTAACAAGCGTATGAGAACGTATAGCTTAGTGGTTAGAGCGCTTGGACGGTCTCCAAGAGACACGTTTTCAAATTCCACTACGTTCAAATATGTCAAAATATGTTTTCAAAATAAAGTTCAAAACTAAATCAATACTTATTATATTTATATTTTCTATTTTAATGTAAAGATTTTTTTTTTATTTCAGGGCTTCTATTTATATTTGTATTTAGTTTCACTAATATTTGTAATATTCCAATACGCGAATATAATGAGAGAGAAGGCATTCAACATGATTATTAATAACCACGGTAAGGACACATGTCGCTTCAGTAATTATCTCAAATACGCCTTAAGTTAGTAAAACAACAAAAATCAGTAGCTTTAGTAATTAGTCGTCATTTGCGTAACAAAATGCGACATTAAAATCACATCTTATTTGCATAATCACCACTGCAAAGAATATTACCTTCTTTAGTTTTCATTCCACTAACGTTTTCAGCCATTCGTTTAATTGTTCCTTGTTGATTCTCTACACATGTTTTTTTTTAAATTACACACGAAATATAAATACAAAGTCTTTTATTTACAGAAACAACAAAAGAAGACAAAAATGTTACTGGCAGAGCGACCCCAAGTGAGAAATTAAAGAAGAAAGAGACTATTTCCCGATATGGTAGTTTTTATTTGAGACTGGGTGCTATTGGTAGGTTACTTGGAGAAATAATATATGTACTTAAAAGAAACATATGATGCTTAGATTATTATTATTTTTAAACATTTTTCACAGCATTTGGTATCGGATCTATGGTGTACAGTGGCTTAGAATTTGGAGAATATTTTGAAATGACAGACCGTTGTAGATCTGTTCTCTCCGCTCTAATACCAGCATTACGAATGGCGCTAACTCTGGCCCAGATGCAATTTATATTCCTCACAAACAAAGATATTGAAGCGGGAAGTTACAAGTTAATAAAGAGGTTCGGATTTATGCATTTGATAGCCACCAATCTTTGTGAATGGCTGTATGTCCTCGTTGAAGAGACGAAACATGAAATTCATCATCTAGAACGTTCTATGATCTCAAAAACAAACGCTAGTATTCACCATATAGAAGAACCATGCAAACGGTCCAATGTAATGGGAACATTAGTGCAAAATGCATCACCTTTTCTTTTTCCTTGCACAATAGAGTATTCCTTAATTTGTGCTGTTATTTTATATGAAATGTGGAAAGAGGTATGAAGTTATACATTAAAATTTAAATCATTTATAAAATGTTATATTACTTATTAAACTAAAAATATGTTACAGGTCAAATGTACGCCAGAGGACTTTGAAAAGAAATTTAATTACCCTAAAAATAAATCTCGTAATAATTCAGTCACTCCTGAAAAAATAATTCAACAATTCGGTAATAACAAACTTCTTGACTATTACTTTGTAGTTAAATAAAATAGGAATAACTTTCTTTGTTCTTTTCAGCGGGTATGCTGGGCGTCAGCTCTCCGCATGGCAGTCGTGTAGCTCTCCATCATTTCTCCGTCGATTGTTCTCATGCCCATCGCGGTCTTTTCGCCGGAATACTCGTCATTGTTCTTACTATCATATCATTAATAATGTTTTTTGTACTCGTGAACAATCCCAATACAGTTAACGTAAGAAAATGTTCTATTTCATCTCTTAAAATATTTTTATGTATCTAACAGTTTTCAAAAAGTGTATTTAAAAGCTGTTAGATATACAAATATATTGTTTTAGGATGCAATATTTGAAGTCAACGTATGTGAGCTGATATTATACTCTTTAACTTTAATAGCTGTGGCCATTGCTTTAAAGCAGATGAGAGAACTTCCATATAAAAGAAAATCACAAGGTTTGCCTGTAAAATATATAAAAAGTATCATTAAAAAATTCTATAAAAGTCATAGTATTTTACTAATATAAATATTTTCAGCCGTGTTGGGATTGGATACTTCGTTGTTAATATTAGCGCAATCGGGAATGTTTGTGTATTGCATGTTCAGTTTGATTGGTTGTCATCACACAGTAAATCATAGCAACGGCGCGGGATTGACCGGCGTCTTTTCCGAATTTTTATCCTTAAATCAAGTAAGTCACGGTACACTAATACACTAATAACTCAATTTAAAAATTTACATTCGATAAATTCAGTGAAACAAAGTAAGTAATAGGTTATTAATAATACACATATCAAGGGAAGCGAAGAGAATCTGGTGTTAAGAAAAACCGGTCCCCATTTCCGCTGAATTCAGGCATCATCATCAGGCTGAGGCATTGGCAACCTCGCACTTGGCCTCGACACCAGAGCGAAGAAAATTTAAATAAGAAATAAATATTTAATTTCCTCTAGTAGGAATCGAACTCACAACCTGTCGCGCACTTTGTGCTTCTGTGCTACTGGCTACTGGCCTCAATCAGCAATAAATCAATATTAACAATGTTGATTTTATATCTTCATGTCAGTGTTCATTCGGTGATTTTCCACAATCACGTGCTTAAAATATGATTTCAGACAATACTACAATCTCTGTTCATAATCGACGCGTGGTGGAGGCGCAGCGGTAATTCAGAACAAAGGCGTAAAAAACCGGGGCGGCAATTAGTAACCTTCTTACTTGTGGCAAACATGGCTATGTGGGCAATTAACACACTTGAAAAAGTATATTTTAGTTTATATTTTGTTAATATATGGAAGTGATTAAATGTTAATGTATGTCATCTTACTATTATTATCTTGGATTAAAAGATCTCAATGTTCTCAATTTTTACGACTGAAGCTATAAAATTGTAAAGGCATAAATTGACAGATAAAACAATTAAGGATCTTGAATATACTTAATGTTTTTTTTTTTCACAAGTAAAATTAATAATATTTAATTAATATATATTGCATTTTCAGAATCGTGCAGAATTCCGCCCAGCCCACCTCGCTTTCTTTGGTCCATGGGCTTGGACAATTATTACACATGTATCGATGCCACTAGCGATTTTCTACCGATTCCACTCTACAATCTGTCTTTTTGAAATATGGAAAAATTGTTTTAAAAATAAACCGCTCTATTTAAACATTTAATAAATCATATTATGAGTTAATAAATAGTAACTTGAATCTACCATGTTTTTTTTGTTCATAACATAACTAATAACACATTTTTTATGATTATCTATATCATTTTTTTAGTTTCATGCTGTATAGTGGATACATGGGCAAAAGGAACCTGGGAACCTACTGTTAACACTTTCTATTCCCATAAAGACACTTCGGTTTCCTACTTACCACCGAATTCTGGTAGAATTGCATGTTGAGTCTCGGAACTCAACTCCGCGCTTTTCGTCATTACCGGAATAAGGAAATGAAAATATAAAATATTTCATTTCCCCGAATGGGACACGAACCCACAAACTATCGTGTATACATCACACCCTTGTGCACCTGCGCTACGACTGGCCTCTAATCTAGATCTATGATCATAAAATCAGAACGAAAATTTAATAAATTTTTGAACTGTTTGGAGTATCAGTCGAACGTGATGAAGTACTTAGCACATTAAATGCTACCTTTGTCATGATCAAAAACTAACATCAACACTCGCTAATTGTTTACTCCACTCCAAAACAGAGTTTTAATATACCAATCATGAAATCCAAAATTGAGTGTTATATAAGTTTTTACTCCATTGTTAACGTAATAAATCAGCTCATCTTCGCGTTGTATCCCGCATATAGCAGAGTAGGCAGAGGGAACTTAGTGTTAAAGCACTTCGTCACCCACTTTCCACCGAATTGTTCAAGGTAATGCATGTTGAGTGGCGGTACTAAATAATAATTCATTCCCCCGAGTGGGATCGACCCCACCCTTGTGCCTCTGCGCCACGACGGCGACGATGACGTAATCTTTTCTTTTCAAAAAACCGACTTTTTAAAAAAAATCCAAAACATAAGATGTGTGGCACAGCATACAAATTAAGATGTAGTTTTATTATTTTTACATGCTAGAATTTTTAAATAGATGACTCACTCTTGTTTGACTCTTATGTTCCTGTAAAGGATGAATGGCGGTAGCTACAGTACGTCACCGATTGTTATCACGGACTTCCTAAGACCCATGCTTAATGAGATAAGATTGATATACTGCTTTTAGATATTAAAGATATTCACTTTTAAATATTTAAAGGCGTCACAAGCATGAAACTTAAAAGTAAAATAAAAAATATACCTTTAGATAATGTTAATTCTGTAGATCTTAGTGCACGCATTGAACCAAGTAACTTCCATAATATACAAGAAGATTATATCGCTGAAGAGTGGTAAGTACATTTTATTTTGTTTTTTCTTTCAAAGTTTTGGTAGTTAGAATGGATTTTTTATAACGATATGAAACTTATATATAGTTTCAAGTCAATATCCCTTCGCTTCCTATATATAAATTGAAGATTTTGTGAAATTAAGACCTACACAAAAATGAACGCTTACTTTGTCAATGTGTTAACAATAAACACATTGTGTATGTATTCGATCACTACATACGGTATTTCTTTTTAAATTATTTTTATTCTGTGTAGTTAAACATAATGTGGTGTTAAGCCCCACCGCTTAGCTTGGAGATATAGTTCAATCTACGATCAATCTATCGAGAAAACAAAGAAAACAATAAAAATAAAATATATTTAAAAACGTCAAACAGGGAAGACGATATAAGCGATTGTCAACCTTCAACGTCTGCTTACTACGAGCATGGTCATCATCACTACCATCCTCAGCGACAGATCACCACCAGTTTAGAAAGAAAAATTCGACATGGACGGTAAAATAAATAAATAAAAAAATTAATTCATCTTAAAATTTTTAGTTCTTGCCCTAAATGGACTCTATTTGAATTTTTGCTTATTAGTTTCACATCTGAAAGGAAACATTAAGAATTCTCTAGAACAAATAACAAGGGCCGTTAGAGCCTTATGACAACACTACAGCCTAATAATTAGGTGTATAAGGACTTTTAAAATAACACAGATTAAAAATAATGTGTCGGTTATTGGGCCTCAATGTCGATAGCCGTAGTTTTTTTCTATTTTTGGCTCATACCTACAAATTTATAATTCGAACATGTTTATTTCATTATGGTTGATCTTAATTATCAAATTGTTATGAAGAAAAAAAAACACCGTAAGACTGCTTTTAAAAAAAATGACAAAAAGGATAACTATACCTAGGTGTAAATATATGCTTTACTACCTATTATATATTAAGTAAACTATACGTATTTACCTATATAAAGTTTCGAAAGATATGTGAATGGAAATGCAATCAATTTTTTTCCATCCAACTAAATTATAAAAAAGCAAAGGTAGATCAAGCGGTAAGGCACTAGATTGCTTACAGCTGGTCGTCTAATTAATCGCGCCGTGTTGGAGATAAGAAGTGGGGGGGGGCGCGTGTGCCTCGTTAGGAGGGCTGTCTGAAAGTGACACTACCAGTGCTAATTGTTTAGCCGTAAGGACATCTCTTAAGCTATACCAATGCAAATAAGAGGCAATTAGATTTATTATTTATCTATTTGTATTAGAAATGGCCACAGAATTCTAGCTAATTTATATTTGCTATTAAAAAAAAAACCTAAATATTGTTCTTTATTATTTTAACTTTTTATCTCTTTCAATTTTATTAAACTATCTCGTTTTCTCGGGTGACAGCGTGAGAGCTAACAAGAATAACTATATAGCTTCCTGGCATAAGGACATCGATGGTGATCGCCAAACGCCATATTTAACAGAGTCACAGCCAGTTAGTAAATTATTATCATTTACTAATTCCTTAGGCACACAGTCGCAGGTGCAAAACCCGTCATCACAAAGCGGCCTCATTTGTACAGTTTATTATTAACTCTAGCACTAGCCACTACATTATGTTACATATAATTTTTCACGAATCAATAGAATAAATTATTTTAATAGTGTAGAATATTAGTGATATTAATTCATAAGACTATAAAATTTTACTAAGAATTTAATGATGATCAAAAATAAAGAGAAATCTAATCAAAACATAGCAAAGGATTGGAGAGAGAGATCGGAGCCGTTGCTCTCCGTGCCTGAGGATGAAAGGTGAGTCGGACGAGGCGCTTCATTAAACTCACTATTGGTCGATAAACGCTCGCTTAAACAAAACAATTTGTAATTTTATATCGACACCGCATTTGTTCTAAAAACAATAGACATTTCATTAATATTACTTATTTATTATTATTTTTTAATCTCTTTTTATACCTATATTGTGCGAATACAACGAAATATATAAATTATAATTTAATTTTGACGGCATTGCAGTACTCCATAAGTATGGATACAAATCCTATTCCGAGCTACATTAGCGTCAATGACACGTTGCTTCTACGGCTTTGTCTCTATGTTGAAATTAACTAATGTATAGAGGGATTAGAGAGAGATACATTTGAGCTTTAAGTTTCATTTTAAATTTCATCAAATAGATTTTTTTTAATATTTTTTAAAAGGTTTTTCTATACATTTTATTATTTAATAATGATTGTCAATTTTCAGAGAACATCCACGTCACTTTCTGCCGCGACTTAGCGTTGTTCTTCCCTGCAGTGCAAGTTCCAGCGTTGACTGCGTGTCAGTATCGCCTCAAGCGAAACAGTTATCACATGGCGAGTAAGTGATGATTTCGGAAAGTTTAATTTTTTTTTTTTTTTTAACGTAATGTACTTACAACTTGTTCAAAATTTTAAATATATTAGAGAATTTGAAAATATAATAGGTGACCAGGGACCCTAGTGTTAAGACACTTCTTTCCGCAAGTGTTACTTTCCAACTTTCCGCCGAATAAAAAAAATATATTTAAAACATAAAATATATCTTTACTTATTTATTTTCTAATAATAAATAAAAAATAACTGCCAACAATGTTGTAAAGCATGCACCTGCGAGTACCTATAGTCTATTATGCATTCAACATTATATATTACATTAATTTCTAAATTAAGCCATATTTCATGCTAATTAATTTAATGTATCACGTTATTCTAGTGAATCAATGACAGTGGTCGTATCGGCATTTTATGCAAAGCTGTTAATAGTATTAGGCCTAGCACTACCCGTGACCAGCACAATACAAAATGAACTTTACACGAATATCATATCTGATGTAAGTATTTTTTTCCAACTTCACGCTGTAGCAGGGTAGGCAAAGGGAACCTAATGTTAAGGCACCACGGCACAGAGTGGCGGAATTCAACGCCGTGCTTTACCTTGTTACCAGAGCGAAGAATTAAAAATATTCATTAATAGTAATTAATTTTCCCGAGCGGGAATCGAACTCACTAACGTCGCGTTTACAGTCACACGCTTGTGCCACTTCGTCACGACGGCCTCTGATGTGAGTATTGCTTATTATTTTTGATAAGAGATAAAGTTTTTTGTATTTTTCATCAAAACAATTACAATTTCAGATATTCACCATGTACCTGTATGTAGTCAGTATGATTTTTCTTGCATACACGTTTTATCATCTTCGCATAGCAAAAGCAAATAAAGATGGTAAGTACTAAACACTATTACATAGTTATACTTAAAATTCAAAATAATTGATTAAAAATTTAAAAAAAAATCAGCTCTAAACTGTATTCCACACACAGCAGGATAGGCAGAGGGAACCTAGTTAAGTTAAGACACTCCGTTACCTATTTTTACCGAATTTGCCTCGACACCAGAACGAAGAAATGAATATATAAAGTTAAATAAATATTTTATCTCCACGAGTGGGGATTGAACCACCACCACCACCAGTCACGTTTACAGTCACACACTACGCCCTTGCGCCACGGCTGACCTCAACTGACGACTGGTTATTTAAAATTGTTTATTAATAATGAACATTTGGAAACCAAAATGTACCTCCCAATGGCGGAACTAAAGTAAAGTTCTTTTTACGGAGTCTGCGATCAACAGGTCGTACTTTTATTTATATGTTAGACTTTCTAATTTTCAGCTCGTATTTACTCTATAAGAAACGTACACAAGAATAAAAGTGATAAATATACGAGTATACGAGTGTGTGACTGTAACCGCCACAGGCTGTGGGTTCGATCCCCACTCGAGGAAATAATATATTTAATATTTTCATTTGTTCACTCTTGCCTCGGCAGGCAAGCCGTGGCATTAAGTAATTTAAAGATATTATTTTTTTTATATTTTTCCAGATAACATAAAACGAACACGATATGGCAGTTTCTACTTGCATATGGGCGTGGCAGGTTTTAGTGTAGGCTCTATTATTTATTCGTGCCTACAATTCGGAGAGTATTTCGATCTTTCAGGAGACTGTCAGATGGTCATTGTAGCCCTTAAACCAGCTTTTAGAATATTTTTTATGGTCGCACAAACTATATTTATATTCTCTTACACTAATGTGAGTATATATATTTTTTTATTATTGACACATATTTATAAACTATAGAAATAACTTTTTAATTGAAAAATCCAACTCATTTTCACACATATCTCACATTAACGACACGCTGTATCCCGCATCCAACATAAACCTTATATTGAAACACTTCTTTCCCCAATTTGCGATACATTGTGAGAAATGTCCTACGCCACGCTTTTCCTTGTTACTAGTGCGAGGAAATAAAAAACATGGAATAATTAATTTCACCGAGTGAGAATCGAACCCACACCTGCGTATTTAGAGTCACATATTTGTGCCACTACGCCACCATTCAAGCAATCTTTATTTTTCTTTTAAAATAACGAATTAACATTAATATGTTAAAAACCTCAGAGGTCTTAATTAATTACTTTTAAAAACCAGGTTGTTTACAGTAAATCCGTCGTGCAGGTGACGATAATAAATTATTAAAATAAATAACAGCAATATTGCGATCGACTTTCACAATATTTTCTCTCTCATATAAATAATGACAGTATTTTAATAAACATACAACGTGAATAAACCGATACCCACCCGTCTGCAAATAAGCGTAAGGACTGCGCATCGAATGAACGCTATAATTATATTTTGCACCAGGATGGAATCGATTGTGCTACTTATTTATGTCACAATTTAATATTAAATGTAAATTGTTATTTACATACTTATATACTTATCTAAAAATATATGCACGTTGTCTTTTGTATCTACATTTAAAGTGACGAAAGAAATAATTATGTAATAAATATATAAATATTATATATATATTATGAACAAATATCAAGATGTAATAAATACAATATTAATATACAAATATTTAAAGTGTACTAGTGGTAAAATCACTCGAAACATTTTTTAAAATATTTAACTATTTTTTCAATTAAACACAAAACTATGAGCTACCTTAACCTATAACTTGTTTGTATTTTTTTGTATGTATTTAAACTTTTTTTATATTTCAGCTGTTGGATCCCATGCGAGGTGTCGTTCTAGACAGATTTGGCCTGATGCACCTCATTGCCACCAATGTATGCGAATGGCTAAATGTTGTCATTCAAGAAACAAGAGACGACATCGTTGCTTTAGCATATAATCGGCCAGCTCTCCTTAGATATACAAATGTGACTGGCCCAGCAAAAGTTGTAATAACAGAAGAAACCATAAACAATACTTCATTAAACGACTATAGCAACGAGAACTTTACAGGCCAAAGGGAAATAGTCCATGCAAATTTAACCGCTAGAATAGAACCGTGGAGTTGCAATGTCTCAGATATGATAACGCCTCTAATAAGAACAATGAATCCTTATTTGAGGCCTTGTGGGGTTGAATACAGCTTACTTTGCTCCATAATAATAGTCGTTATATGGAACGATATTTGCACCGTTCCGGGATCGGTAAATATGCATTTTAGATATAACAAACCTAAGATAAGAAAATAGGCCCCCGATAACAATTATTCAATTTATTCTTTTGTATAGAATAAACTAAAAATTAAATCGAAAGTATTGTTAATTAATTTTTTCGTTTTAGAAATCACTTATAAAGTTGAATTCAAATTCTAAAATTGATGAAAAACAATGCTGTGGCAGAATGAAATCAAGCAACCACTTCTCCGTAGACTGCGGTAGTGCGCACAAGGGGCTCTTTATGGGTGTGGCGGTGCTGGCGGGTACTATCGTCAGCTTGATGCTTTTTAATGGACTATTTCAAAAAGAGAAACATGTCGAACTTGCTTTACTACAGGTAACATTAATTAAATTATTTTTTTAACTAAAAAAAAAATTATAATTTTAAATATAAATATAATAAATTATTTTTTTAACTTTTTAAAAAATTATAATTTTAAATATAAATATATTTAATATTAATACCATTTTTTAATATTTAATTTATATTGAGGACTTTAATTTAATTACTTTATGATTAAAATATATATACGTAGTATGTACGAGTACGTCTATTTAATTATATTTTATTCCTATTATACCATTTCCAATATTTCTTTTTGTACACAAATACGAAATTCTGATCTATAGGTTTCCATCTATTATAAAAATGCTGGAAAAATTCAACATAGGACTTTATCCAACCAGATCAATTCACAATTTCGCTTATGAGTACAAAATGCCATAAGGGATACCGACATTTATTATTTCAGATAAACATATGTGAAACAGTGTTATTTATATTAATGATATTGGGGTCAGCGGCTTGCATGCATCGAGTGCGCGCATTAACTGTGCGACAGGTGTCCACTACAATGCCGCTGGAGCATGCGCTGCTTCTCGTGACTCAGTTCGGAGTTTATCTATACTATTTATTCCAAGTTATCGGTGCTGGTTTCTTGATTCAACGCTTTTCTGAAGAACGACGAGCAACAAGGTGATGTACCTGTATTTAGCTATAACTTTTACAAATGAATACCTAGTTATTCACCCTGTAGGGATACTGAGCAGGTTACGCAGAAGGAGACTTGGGTTAAGACACTCCCTATTTTTCGCTGAATTCTAGAGGCATTGCGTGCTGCGTTGTGTAATTCAAAGCCGTGCTTTTTAACACACTTTTACCTCGAACCCGAAGAAAAAAAAAAAAGTAATAATAATATTTAATACCCCCGAGTGGGCACCGAACCCATAACCAGTCGCGTTTACAGTCCACACACCCGTGCCCCTGTGCCACGAATGATCTTTATTATTACTATAATGTTGGATTAAAGTATTTATACTTTAGGTTTAAATTCCGAAGGATATTTTTAAAGTCTTATTATTTGATAACAGAATAATAGCACCGCTGTTCGCCATTATACAAAGTTCGTGCCAAACGTTGCTGGTAATGGACACGTGGTCAAGACGATGTACGGGAAGCAAGGAACGTCCAGGGCGACAACTGGTCACATTCCTTTTAGTCAGCAATTTCGCGCTATGGCTACTTAACCGTGTTAAGAATGCTCGAGCTGAATTTCATCCCTTACAGGTTTAAACAAATTTACGTAATTTAAAAAATAAGTATTATTTATATTTCCTGTTTGTTTTCAAAAAGCCAAGCACTTCGTTTTAAATAATAAATTTGGGTCCGTTATCCAACACGTACTAATATAAGTATATTGACATTTCAAATACTTATTGCAAACAGAATTATTTATTTTATTAACAATGAAGTATTGATAGAAACAAATCAAGGCTTTCAAGCCTTAGATACCTTCACGGATCGTCTTAGCATCCTAAGCATACGTTTATATATAGGTAATCATTCTTGTTCTTCTTTCAGATGGAATTTTACGGTGTGTGGGCCTGGACTCTGATTACGCACGTCTCTGTTCCATTATTAGTGTGCTACAGATTTCAAGCGACAGTCTGTTTTTACGAAATATGGAAAAATTCGTACAAAAGAAAAAAAGACACTCTTGTTAATGATGAAATTGAGTTGAAAAATTACCATATTTCATAAATTATATTTTATATTTAATATTATTTAATGTTAACGCTAAATGTGTTTTGTCGTATTTATTTATATTTATTGACATTTTATCTAATTATGCAATATGAATATAACATAATATTAGGGTACTATGAAATATTCTATTAAATATTGGACAAACCAAATAGATATTAAGACTTCTACAACCTCCTTCGTGTGTTCTCCTTCTTTTTTTTTATATATTGAATAGGCTTGCGTTGACCGCATCAAGTCTGATGAGCGTCGATGCCGTCTACGGCCTTGCCTAGTAAGTGCCTGTTGACTCTGAGTTTTTGAAGTATATTGTAAGTATATGTCGGAGAATAAGGTGATTGGGACCGGAGCTTGTTCCGATCCCACTTATAATGTTNGCCGGTGCTCAACTGGTACGCTCGAAGCGCCATAAATTAAGAACAGAACCAAACTGATATTAGTACTAACACGTATGTATAGAAACAATCATTTTGTGGTGAAAATTCCATTTTTCAAGGAAAGCACTAGGCTACTTGCAGTGAGAGTCACCTAGGGTGTTTAAATTTATGTTTGTCATACCTGTCATACATAGCTCTCAGGTATTTTCGCGCGATCAAAGCCGAAGTTAAAGCTAGTATGTCACTTAACTCCGAAAATCGAGTATTTCTAATGGTTTCCTTTACGTACCAATAGAAACAGTATTTTTTGCCTTGACAACATTCACCTAGACAACTTAGGGTGGGATGATATATCGAAGCTAAATCAAAACGTGAATACCATTTACCACTTGTTATTAGACAACATACATTTTGGAACGTCATTGGCAAAATTTTGTAAACTGTGCTATTTCCATTAATTTGACAATTGTTTTTGTGAATCGTTGAAAAATGCCAAATTTCGAGACATGATTTTGATGCGGTTTTCACCATTATGTCGAGTATTTCTCAGGGAAGGTATATAGTTTATTATTTGTACATTCTTATGTAAGTTAACATAAATAATATAAATGTGTATAAAGTCCTACCCGTTGGTACACTTTCGCGCATGCGCTTCTTTAATGGTAAGTACTACATGAAAATAATGTACTGGAGTATTGTTCCTCTTAATAAGATCTATAAAAAAGTCAGCGACAGCATATTCGTATCTTTTAAGGATAACGTGTAGTGATCATTTTTCTGTCTATAAATAGTAATTTCAATATATATTTTTATTGTGAGGGATATTTTTCCATAATGGTATTAATCCTTATCCTTGAAAATACTTTATTATTTTTTTACGTTAAACGAAGATAAACTTTGCTTTTTACACTATTTCCAAATTGCGAATAGTTTCAGAGAAAAACGCAATTAATTATTGACACATCACGCCGTTGACACCTCAGCTGTATCGAGTCAAGTTTCACTTATCCCTTATTCTCAGCATATAAATAATTACATTAGTTACGTTGGCCATTTAATGTAGATCAAAATTGTCTTTTACTGTTTTTCATTTTAAAAGTACTTTAGAAGTTGTTACAATATCAAAAAATCCTTGCTGCGAAACGCTTGCTGGATTTTAGTAATGCATTTAATACGGTTGATTTCGAACTCTTATTGGCTGTTTTGCGTTCCATCAACATATCCTCCGAGGTCGTGACGTGGTTTCGTAGCTACTTGTATGATCGTCATCAATATGTACGTGTCCTTAATAAATTTTCTTCCTTTCATCTCCTGTCTGCTGGTGTGCCGCAAGGCAGTGTCCTTTCCCCTTTATTATTTTCCATATTTATTAATACGATCACCCAATCTCTCTCATCCTCTTTCCATTTGTATGCAGACGATTTACAAGTTTACGTCTCTGCTCTGCCTCTGATGAAGCGCTTGTTAAACTTAATTGTAATTTGAATAAATTTTGTATCTGGTGCAAATCCTATAGGTTCTAAATAAATCCTATGAAATCCCAAGTTATTTTAATTGGTAGTCCTGGGCAATTATCTAAAATCGATTATAGCGCTTTACGTCCGATTCGCTTTGACAGTTCTATTCTTACATACAGTAATTCTGTGAAGAATCTTGGTCTCCTAATTGATAATTCATTTTCCTGGTCCGGTCAAATTGCCGAAGTTAGTAGGAGAACCTTTGCTACAATCGGCTCATTAAAGCGCTGGAAACATTTTATACCAATTAAGACCAAAATATCATTAGCCCATGCGCTTGTACTTCCTATTTTGGACTATGCAGACAGCTGTTACCCGGACGTTACGGAGGATCAGCTTAATAAGCTCGAACGCTTACAAAATATGTGCATAAGATTTATCTTTAGCTTACGTAAGTTTGATCACGTCTCAGAATACCGTACGAAACTCAAATGGCTTACTATTAGACACCGCCGCAACTTGCACATCCTCTCACTTCTTTATTCTATCATCTATAATCCTTTCAGTCCTTCTTATCTAAAATCCCGGTTTCATTTCTTGGGCGCTGATACATCCTCTCAACTTCAACTTCGATCAAGATCTGACAACCGACTAAAGTTTCCAACTGCTCACACGCGCTTTTATGGTGAATCCTTTTCTGCGAAAGCGGTAAAACTCTGGAATATGATTCCTTCAGACATTCGTCACTCCAAATCTCTAGTTATATTCAAAAGTCGTCTAACTAAGTATTTTCTTTCCTTACAATAACTATGTATTTATTTATTTGCAATATAGTATATATGGATGTATATATGTATGTATGTATGTATGTATATATGTGTATATCTATATGTATGTGTCTATGTGTATGTCTATATGTATGTGTATTGTATATATGTGTATATCTATTTGTGTATGTCTATATGTATTATGTATTGTATGTACAGGTTAATTATTTGTTAAGTTTATTTAAGTTTGCACCACATTTTGCCCTTACTCTTAGTTGTATCCTATCCTTGGATTGGTTGCCTGGAAGAGATCACTTTTAGTGATAAGGCCGCCTTTGTGCATTTTATGTCCTGAAATAGTCATTGTAATTCTTTTCGTAATGTGCAATAAAGACTTTTATTATTATTATTATTATTATTAT
>JAAIXI010000236.1:7059441-7120919 GCA_013403645.1 Heliconius nattereri
AGTAGGTAGTCTGTTGTTTATAATTTCTTTCGTTTAAGTTTTCTGTTGTTTGTGTTATTTATTTGTGTTTATTTTAAAACAATTGGAAAATCCTTATTGGAACTACGAAAATGCGGGTTGCATTAGGGTTTAATTAATTTTCACATTATAAGATAATGTGAAAATTAATCAGTGAATCAGTGCTTTGCAAACATATATTATATAAATAATTTAGTAGTTAAAGCGGGCGAAGCCGCGAGGGGGTCGCTAGTTTAATTATAAATCTAAGAAATTCAAATCTAAGAAATAATGCTACTAATAATTATGCTTCAGAGTGGAACCGGCGGAATGGTAAACTTGATCCGTGTGGTAACAAAATATATGGTTCAAAACAGAAAAAATAATTTATAGGCGCCATCTACGTATGTAATAAGAAAAATGTAACTTTTCTTAATATAATACCAATTTATTAATAACTTACATATTTAAAAGATAATACTTCTTTTTTAAATAATACATACATAGTATGGTAAATAATTATGCAAGATGATCTTGCAGTACCGTACCGTATACATTTATTTCAATATTTTTCCTTTTGAATCTGTCTGAAGTAACACCAATGACAGTTTACGAAGTTGTCAAATGTCAAGTCTGGCTTCCGTGTGACTTCAAATTGCTTTACAATAAACCAATAGAATTTATTTTTCTCACGTTTTATAATATATAAATAAGGTATTCCTAAAAATATGGCTTCGGCAATGGATGTTGATGAAGAAGAAGTAGAAATGGCTTCCTCTAGTAGCGGTAAAGGTGATAAGAAGAGATTTGAAGTTAAAAAGGTATTTTAATTTACGCTTACTCATTGTATATTGTTATTATTTTCACCGTTACTATATAATAAAAACTATACTATATAATTTAAAAAAAACAAAATGAAGTGAAAATTCCAATATATTTATTATTTTATTTTAGTGGAATGCTGTGGCACTTTGGGCATGGGGTATGTAACTTGTAATTTGTAACTAACATAACCATGTTTTGATTTCTTTGTTCACTTTTTAATCCAACTTTTTTTAATTAATAAATTAATTATAAAAATTTCTCAATTACAGATATTGTTGTGGACAATTGTGCCATTTGCCGAAATCATATAATGGATTTATGCATTGAATGTCAAGCCAATCAGGCATCTGCTACAAGTGAAGAGTGTACAGTTGCTTGGGGTGTATGTAATGTAAGTTACTATAATAAAATAATAATAATAATATTATTTAATCTTACATTGTATTTAATTAATTTTTATTTCAGCATGCATTTCATTTTCATTGTATATCTCGCTGGCTTAAAACAAGACAAGTATGTCCTCTTGATAACAGGGAGTGGGAGTTTCAAAAGTATGTATTATTTATTCAAAATATATGTAGCCATTATTTTCAATTTAATAAAAAACAATAATTTAATTAAAAACTTTGTTTCAGGTATGGGCACTAAAATAGTAACAGAACTAATTTCCATAACTACTGTGAATCTAAGATGTGATCAATATTCAGCAAGTTTTCAATAAAATTACTCTGACTTGACCCTTTTATTATTGATTTGACTTTTATTTAAAAATTCGACCTAAACATAATAAACCTAGAGGATTTATAGCAGGAAATCAGCAAGTTTGTTTTTTAAATAAATATAAGAATTTTAATTTACCCAATGTAGAACCTAAGAGGGGCTTGAGTTTGCAATTACTATAAAAAATCCATCCATGGGTAAGAATACCCTTTAATAATGTTACATATTATCTAAATATTTTATCCCAAAAATATAAAGTCCATTGTGGTACAGTGTCCAACTAGAATTGCAATAGTTGCAAGTTCATCTTTATGAAATTGAAACTTTATGTCACTGTCCATAAGCTCATTATTATATGTTTTTCTGATTTTTTGTAATATCAATTGTAAAAATTTAATAATAAATAAGGCTTTGCGACTTAAGCGACCCCTGCTAACCCTTGCGAGAGCTGCAACGGGTGCGCCATGGGGGACCGTCACCCAGCACGCCATGTTCGAAACGGCGGGAGGTGGACGGATCTACGTGTGGTGGTGGTGTATAGAATGTAAGAGGAGGATGGAACAGAAGATTGGCCGACAGAGATTTCGATGATGTTTGTGTGACTGAAACCAAACGAAACGACAATGACACGATCGATTTATCGGGCTGTCGAGTCACTTTCTGGGCTGGCGTACCAAAGAGTGAGCGGGGCTGCCAAGATGTAGGCGTGTTATTGTCCTCTCGATTGGTTAGTGCAGCGGTAGAATACAAGGCGATCAACTCGAGACTGCTTTGGATTCGATTCAAGCTGTGGATAACAAGAGTATTCTTGATAGCGGCGTATGCACCAGTATCCTCAGGTCCATGATAGAGACGTTCTAGGCTTCTAGGTAGTGTTAAGAGGGAATGAAAAATTTATGTGGTGATTTGAACGGATTGGTCGGAACTGCGCGGGGCAGTTACGAGTGCTAGGTCAGTATCAAGAGAATGAATGAGGCTGGAAAAATTATATTGGAAATTTGCAAACTCATGTATACATGGGAGCCAACGGAAGGAAAAACTGTGATGGAATTATTCCTAGTGGATCAACGTATTTGATGCCCAGTTATGGACATGCGAGTGTCTAGAGGTGCTGAGCTGGGAACAGACCATTGTCTAATTCTTGCATAGAATAGGAGTCTGTTCACAGGTTGGTTCAGCTACACAAGGTGTTAAAACCTTGAGTTCAATTATCGCATAAGAAGCTGGAAGCTTCAAGATCCACCGATTAGAGTAGAATATCAAGAAAGTTTCCGTGAAACTAGACATCAGTGAATGTAGAAATGGTAATAATTAAGTATGCTGACAGAACCTTAAGAGATTGTATAAAAGAAGCAGCGACGTAAGTAGTAAAGGGAAAAGAGACGTTAGCAAAAAGCGCGACTAATGGTGGGGTGAGGAAATGCAAGAAGGAATAGAAAGAAAGCAAGCATTATCAATTTATACAATTTCACGCTGTATCGCGCACACAGGAGGGTAAGCAGAGGGAACTTAGTTTTAAGACATTCCATTCTTCATATTCTGCCGCATTCTGGAGGCAATGCATGTTGAGTAGCTGACCTCTACGCAGCACTTTGCTTCGATACCAGGGCGAAAAAAATAAAAATTATCATATCTAGTCGAAATCGAACCCACAATCTGTAAATTTAACAGTCACACGCTTGTGACTGGCCTTTTTAAATGGATAAAAATATATTTCTTAAATTTTACCAATTTAATCTTTTATTCATATTTAATAAATTGAGTGTAAATAAAATAATAGAGTCGAGGCATTTTATTATCATAATTAAATGAAAATATTTCATAATGGCTAACATGATAACAAGATGCATTCATTTTTTCTAACTTGGATTTCATACATATACTATTCCGACATGGAATATCACAAAGCTAGTTAACTAACTAGCAATTAAGTATATTTTATTATATTACATATAAATACATCACCAGCAATGTAATTTACAGAGTAACGATAACTATGTAATCGTAAACGATGCGCATTTTCTCAACTTGTCATATTAAATAAGAAATTTTCTACATCTAATGTGCTTCTAGTACAACCATAGTGACCATCTCTAATTTAACCTTATTTTCAAAATTTTACCACATTTTATCTTAGTGATGCACTTTAACAACAAATGTGTCTAAGATCAAAACAGCTTTTCTAGAGGTCATATATCTAGAAGTCAAAAATAATTTAATAAGCAAAGTATGTCAATAACAAAATCTGTTCCATAACAGATTTACCAACTAATATATTTATTGTTTTGTTGTCAAATCTAATATATTAGAGACTTTTCTCAGAAAATATACAAAACTTCATACTTTTAATGTTACACATTTACTATATTATTACAGTATCAGTTTTCTGCTTTTTAAGAGATGAAAATTCAAAAAGAAGCCACCATTGAGTATAAGGGCAACCATTATTTAATGGAATGTTTGTAAATATTTACATATACTTTACCACATATGCTTCAATTATTTGCACTCAGCTTCGCCTAAGTTTAAGTAAGGTTTTGTACCCCAAAACAGTAAATAATTATTTGATGCTACAATTTTATTGAATATACTTATATATCAGTGAAACTAAAAAAATACATAAGTTTAATTATACTTGATACATCCTTTCAGAATTTTTATTGTTGTAAATGTCATGCGCACCATTTACTTTTTCTTGTCATCCACATCTACAAATGCAATAATTACAGTAAAATAACAAGCTATAATATTGAGGCCGGAATTACATTAAAAATTCAAGTAATTAAATGGATTGTATATACCTAACTGGTCACAATGTTAAAAAAAAATTGATCAGTGTTAAAATATACCAACTAAAATGTGTTGAAAACAATTATCATAATAAATCACCACAAATTACCAATGTCTTGTATTTGGCTTCATTAAAGCTTTATACCTGTAAAATGATTTAAATAATTACTACTGCAAAGTCAATAGTTATTCTTGTAAAAGTAATTCCGGCAGTATTCAGTTACTTAATTTAAAGTTTTAAAATTCATTGAATGTCATTTAACTATACATATACATATTAACAATATACACACTAATAAATTATTTTTGATAATTGCCAGTTTGTTTACACTGAATAAATGACATTGAGGATTAGATTCTCATTACAATGTTATTCAATATTTAGTCTTTTTCATAAAAATATTAAAACTGAGAAAAGTACTTGGATACATCTCAGTAGAATAAAATACACTGTACATGAAGGTAGCCTGAAATTTAAAATTGATGATTAAATTCTTCTATCATTGCTCGTACAAAAAAGCATATTTCTCATACTCATTCAATAAATATTTCCGACTTCTCAATTAAAACAATTTGTTATCTATCACAATACTTCAATTAATTCAATCTTAACATCACAAAATAAATACTACATAAAAATATTCCTAGTCAGTGACAATAATTAAACTAATAATTGAATATTAACGGTGGAAAATAACCACAAGGTAGTTGCGGCTGTCAGTCTGCCGATATGGCAGTGGGCAAGTCGATAGTACGACTTTCATTACCAAAAATTAATCTTAAGCGTTTCATAGGAGGCAGGGGACGGATAGGACTATGTTTACGATGTCGCTCCTTTGATCGACGTCTTTTTTTCAATCGCCGCGCAGTTTCTGGGTCAACACCCTCCAACCTTAAAACCTCATATTCGGGAGCTTCCACTGTGCCCCCACAATCCATAACTTCCTCAACCACTGGACTGCGTTTTACTCGTAGCGTCAATTTCAGACCTCTTCGTGGAGGTGTACATGGACAATCACTGCTTTTATTAGAATTGTCTGCTAACCAAGGAGGCCCAGATTCGGATTCTTTTTTGGTGTCTTCAGTTCTATTTGAAACATCACTTTTATGATGTTTACTTGGTTTACCATCTTTAAGCTCACTTGGATTTACGTTTTCTCTAAAGTCACAAATTTCACTTTTAATACATGCACCATCACTTATACACTTAACATTATCTATTACTTGTTCCTTCATATTAGACACAATAGGTTCAGTTACTTCTGTTTTCACTGTTACCAAAGGTAAGTCAGTGGTTTGCTGCAGAGATTCATTTGGATCACATTTATTCTCTGTTTTTATAAGATCTGTTTCACTACAGGTTAAAATCTGTGATTCTGATTCACAGTGTTTGTTTATTAAAGTCAATTCTGCTGATGGAGATTTAACTTCTTCAGATGTTTTATTTATTTCTAAGCTACTTTGATCTATTTGATCTTTATTTACATTATGATTTTTACTTAATTTATCCAATTTAGAAGAATTTTTAACTTTGGAATATGTAGATTGAGACGATGTATCATTCAGACGCTTATGACTCCTTAATACAATACCTGAGTGAGAATCACGACTGCTTCTAGAGCTAGTAACACTACAGCATCGAGACTGTGGTGTTAGACTTTGATTGGTGGCAGTGGTGGCATTTGATCCATTTAAGATACGGCTACTGTCAGTTCTACGGCGTAGTCTTTCACCTCTACTTGAAGCTGAAGACTCTCTACTGCTTTGAGCCTCTTTACTAGGAGCTCCTTCAACAACATCTGCAATACAACCTTGAGCTATTAAAAGTTCTGCATCATACTTAGTTAATCCCTTTTGCTTCATTTCTTTCATACTTAAAGGCGAGACTATAGTAGATGGTTGACGGCTAGATATTCGAGATTTTTCTTGATTTTTACTACCTATGGGTTTTTGTGTCTGTTTAGCTTTTGTTCTATTTATCCTATTATCAGTTTCTCTAAATCTATATCTAGTAGCCTGTTCATCATTGTGACCACTTTGAACTGAAAATGCCCCCTTACCTCTTCTTTCACAAGTTTCACATTCACAGTAACAATTACCATTTCCAAAGAAATCCTCTCCATAAAAGCAAGTTATTTCTTCACCAATTTCAATATCTCTCAACACACGAACAAAAGCCTTTCCACGATCTGTAGCTTCAAAAGTACATGTAGGTCTACAATCATGGTTAATATATGCAGCAGGTCCTAACCACAACTGGGCACAATTTTTTCTACAACTATACATAACAGAAAAGTCATTCTTTCCTGGATGTAATAATTGCTTTTCTTCTTCTTCTGTCATTTCAGCTATACATCCCACCAAAAAATCAATCCTTTCATGTTTAAAAAATTTTTTTGTGGTTGAAATTTTGGCTCCGACACGACCTTCTAAAGAATACCTATAACATGGTTCTATAACGAAACCAGCTTTTTTATCAAATACTCGAAGATAACGATATATCTGAAACAACAAAAGTATGTATTATATATTCAAATAGTAAAGTGATGAAACTTTAACATTTTAAAAATAAATACTAACATGTTCCCTTAATTTATTCTGTTGATGTTTATTTTTACTGAAATGTCTAGGCATCCATTCACCATTGGCAAGTTTCGAGTAAGCTTTATTATAATCCTGAGTTTGAATAAATTCTTTTACTATATTTTTTAATTCTTCTTTATTTGTTTTTAACGGCCGATATCGAATATTCATTTTGTGTGTAGTAATTCCGAGATAAGGATCCACAATAAGCGCCGTAGCCAGATCATCGTACTCTGATAGCTCCCGAGGAGTCATACCCATAGGTTGCATTTTGTGAAGCACTTGCCTCCCTGGATAAGTTGCTGATCCAACAACCATTCTGAACACCTAGAAAACAAAGACGCTACAAGTATACTTGATGCATTAAAATATTATTAACTAAGTCACATTGTTTGCTATTCAAGTTCCACTAAATTTCAACTTTATGTAAAACGTACATTAATCAAATATACTGATTGCTAATTAAGTACATTAAACGAATCCTAGCATTCTTATGAAAATGAAACACTAAATTATAAAAGGACAAATATGGCGGACGAACACGAATATCAAAAGACACGTCAAAAACTTTTTCAATTACCATTGTTTTAATAACATAATAATTATTTTTTTCAAAGTTATCTGCACTAGGCATATTCTACAGTAAAAGACACTTACTTAAATAATTAAATTTCCTTAAAATGCATGTTAATTTCTGCTAATAATTTTGCTAGCTTAACACTTTTGGTCGTTAATGCTAGGTTGCATATATGTTTTATACATAACGAAAACTGAAAACGATAAGTAAGGTATCAGTTTCAATAAAATTTCATAATTACTAAACTATTAATACATATTTAATGTTCAAAAACTCAAAGGAACGCTGAAAAACAACCATGTTTTCGTGCACTTCATTCATATATTTAGCATTTATGAAGCGTCTTAAACATTTATGTTTTTTATACTATATATTCAATGTTATAATTAATTATTTATTTTTTTAATAGATTTCGTATGAAATAAATATTATTAATATTATTTCAGATTTTTCAATGATATAAAATATAGCAAATACCTAGTATGCAAAATTACTTTCAACAAGCTTCGTAAATGCAAAACCTAACATTATTAGTAGAATATAAATATTATGAGTAAATTCTTAATAAATTCCTGTTTAGAATACCCTAAAATGTTTAAATAAATCCTCTCTTAATTATTTTCATGATTGATGTAATTAGGTGTTAGAAACTTTAATATGGACTACTACAGTTATAACGAATTAAACGATAAAAAATAGATAATCGTCTATTTTTCATATCTAATAATTCATGTAACAATTTATATAAATAGTATGCGGGGCCATGTATTAATGTATATTTTTGTCAATATTATTGTGTGTGTTTCTCGCCTTAGCGCGCTTTAGCAAATACCAATAATAATCTGTGGATATGTGAGTTGTGACATGTTTATTAAATTATATTATTAATTGTCAAACTGTCTGCTTGACACTTGAATGGCACCCTTACTTCATATTCATAATTTCTTAGGGCGATAGACAATAGACATGTGATTGTTCAATGTCCTCTCTTTATAAGTGCCGTAGTAGTTTTTGTAATTTCTAATTAATTATTGTATTAAAAGTTACTCAGTCATAAGTTTGTTTGAATGGTGAATAAAACTTGGTTTTAGAAACTGGAAAAAACGAAACGGCAACGTAAAATAAAATACAAGTAATAATAGCATATAATTAAAAAAATATATTCATACGTTCTAATTTTTAAAAATAACTTACATTTTAACAACAAAGAAATTATTTCATGAGGCCAGTCATGGGGCAGGGGCACAAGTGTGACTATAAACGTAACTAATTGTGGGTTCGATCCCTACTCAACGAAATGAAATATTTATTTAAATGTATATTTCTTCTAAACTCAACACACAATTCCTCCTGAAATCGGCAGAAAGTGGGCCACATAGTGTCTTAACACAGGGGTTCCTTCTGCTTACACTGCTGTGTGCAGGATACAGTGTGAAGCTGATTTAATCTTTTTAATTATTTCATCATTTTAAAATCAATTGAATAAATTCATATTAATCACTAAATATATGAGGCGATAATCACTATTTTAAGGTAACCAACAAATATCATGATAAAACTATGTTGTATTTTAATTTTAGATAAAATTAATTATTTTAATATATAAATAATCATTTTAGAAAAACAAATATGGCTCACTCATCAGCATCAGCAGGAAATTTAAAAAGTGGATTGATAGACTTTGTGGCAGGTTCCTTAGGTATTTATTATATTTTTATTGTCAATTAACTCAATCAACCAATATATTTTTTTATTGTGTTGCTTATAATATTATAATTACAGATATTATTTTTTTATTTATTGCTAGGAGGAGTAGCTGTAGTATATATAGGACAACCTTTGGACACAGTAAAAGTGAAAATGCAAGCATTTCCACATCTTTACAAAGGAATGTATCACTGTTTAAAGCAAACACTCAGAAATGATGGCATTATTCGTGGATTATATGCAGGAACAACACCTGCTATAATGGCTAATGTAGCTGAAAACTCTGTTCTTTTTGCAGCATATGGATACTGTCAAAAATTTGTATGCCATCTAACAGGCACTGAGGTATGAGTAGAGATAATATAAATTAAGTTTTTTAAGGAATGGGAACAGATTGTAAAAAAATAAATGTTTTTTTTTTTAGAGTGTGGATCAATTGACAATGCTAGGCAATGCATCAGCAGGTTTCCTGGCTTCGTTTTTCTCATCTTTTACACTATGTCCCACAGAATTAATTAAGTGTCAACTGCAAGCGATGAGAGAAGTCAATGTGCAAGGCTCACAAACAGCTGTATGATGACTCTTCTTTGGGTATTTCATAAAATATATTTCATGGCTTACTTTATGTACATATTAATATTTAATATGCTTATGCTTATATATCATTTTGAAAGCTTAGTTTGCATGAAAAATCACTGTACTGTCAATCAAGTTATCAACTTATTGCATCATTAAAATAATGTATTTTTTTGTGAAATCTGTGTGACCTTTATTGTTTTGTCCAAGAGCAAAAAGTTAATATAGTAGAGCACTTTATAACCTTTTTGATTTTTGATCATCACAGCGAATGGCAAATGCTTGAATAATCTTATTGATTTGATTAGCAAATATATATATATATGTACAAATTTCCAAGTATACTATAGTTTATTTTGTACTGTGATTGTTATTTTTACATTATTTTTATATTTGTATACTAAACTAGCTTTGCTTCTTGTAATAAAACACATAAACCATGTGGAGCTGTAATTTTTTGTTTTAAATCACTTACAGGCACTGCTTCTCTCTATATATTCTTAAATTCATGTTGTTATTTTATAAAAATTCACTCATACAAAACTTTTTTTATATAACAGAAAAACATTGGAGACTACACTGCAAAATTGTCTCACACAGTTCTGAATTTTGTTTTCCAACTTGATAGATGGCTGGTAATATTGTAAAAAAAACTAGATTCACGCTGTATCCCGCATATAGCAGGGTAGGCAGACCCAGTGTCCCGTGTACACTCTGTTCCCTCTTTCCGCCGAAGTTTTAGAGACATTGCGTGTTCAGTAGTGGAATTTAACGCTGGGCTGCCTTATGCCATAGCGAAGAAATGAAAATATTATTAAATAATAATTCGTTCCCCCAAGTGAGGATTGAACCCACAACCGTTGCTTTAAAGTCACACCATTGTGCCCCTCCGCGACGACGGTCTCAATATTGTAGTGGAGTTATTTATGTGTTGCATGCTGTCTTCAATGTGTTAATAAAGTTCTTTGCCCAGATCTCTATCTCTCCATCTAGCTATTGGTTCTACTACCTAACATACAATTACTCTAAAATAGTGCAGTAGACACTATTCTTTTATTTGGCTAATAAAAATAAAGTAACCACAAAAAAGTAATTGTTTTCTGTATTTTTTTTCTAATTATTACATAATATTTTAACAACATTTAGGTAAAAGTAACGCCACTACAGTTGACACAACAGATATTTAAAGAATATGGAATTCAAGGGCTCTTTAGAGGTCTCGTACCCACCATTATGAGAGAGATGCCAGGTTATTTCTTCTTCTTTGGTGGATATGAAGGTAAATTATGTTAAATTCTTATATAAAACAGTACTAATATATACTCTTTTAGGGTACTGTACTTTTTAAGGAAACAAGGAACCCTAATAAAATCACTGTTGTCTGTCTGTCTGTAAAGGTTCTTGCCTTTATCTCAAGAACGCTTGGAGATATCGAGTTGAAATTCAAACTATCGAGTTTACGTTATTAGTATCTATTCGTAACTGCGTCACGCGCGTAATAAAGTATAGATAAACATCGTGAAATTAAAAAAAAATCTACGTCTAAACTGTTGACGTATCTTAATTATTATTTTTAGGTATGGATTTGAAATATTTTCCCTATATGCTGCTCCCGTAAAAGGAGCGCATAGTTTCCAACCTCTATATATGTCATTTTCCAGAATGGTGATCGGACCTGCAACCGTCGCACACTGCTTCTGCACCACGATGGACCAATGAAATAATGTATTGATAAAAAAATATATAGGAAAAATATATTTTATATTAAAATTTTGACGCGCAGTGTCTCGAATTCACGCGGAAAGTGAAGAATACTTAGCACTACGTTTTCTACCCACCCCAACTCATGAAACGTGATATGTGACGCTGATTCAATTTTCTTTTTTTTAATTTTAGGCACAAGGGAATTGTTAGCGAAACCTGGCCAATCAAAAGACGATATAGGGTTTTTTAAAACAATGGTAGCCGGCGCAGTCGGTGGATTAGTTTTATGGACAATTATATTTCCATCAGATGTCATTAAATCTCGTGTACAAATATCAAATAAAAGCCAAAAATTTCTAACAGTTGGTATGGATATTATCAGAAAGGAGGGTTTGTATATACGTTTTTATTTTTCTATATTCATACAAGGCAAAGGTTACTATTGTTTCAAAGAATTATAAAACAATGAATAAGTATATTATAATTCAAGAAGCAATGGTTATAGCTTTATTTTCATCGAAGTGACTGTTGGATGTAAATATTTAATCATCAATTAAATTAAATCAACCTCACTATGTGCCTACTCTGCACATACCAGGTTAGGCGGAGGGAATCCAGTGTTAAGACATTTTTTTCTCCACTTTCCGCCAAATTCAGTAGATATTGCGTGTTGAGTGGCAAAGCTCAACGCCGCGTTTCGACACCAGAACGAACAATGTAAATATAAGCTTAAATAAATATTTCACTTCTTCGAGTATTAATTGAATCCACAACCGTGTATGTGTTTGTGAGTTATCTATTATCTTATTGTATTTTTTCTTACAAGAGAATGTAATGACGTGTGAAATACATATTGCCTCTTCATTTTTTTTGTTAATTTAGGCAAAAATATATGTTGGGGAACGGAGTGTCTTAACACTAGGTTCCCTCTGCCTACCCTGCTGTGTGCGGGATAGAGCGTAAAGCTAATTTATTTGATTTTATTTATAACATACATAAATGAAACGTACATAAATGAAATAGTTTGTGTGTTATTTCTAATCATGTCTAATACGTTATAACTTACAATGTAAAAAAAATAGCTTTCTGCACTGGTTCTCTATATAAACTTTATTAACGCTAAATTTAATATTCTTTCTGACCGCGTATACTTCGCACATAAATTATTAAATAAAAACATAAATTTTTACAGGCGTTTTGGCACTCTACAACGGGCTCAAACCGACATTAGTACGCACCATACCAGCGACTGCAGTTCTCTTTGTCGTATATGAATATTCTAAGAAGTTTATGCATCAATCTTTTGGTGATTAATTGTTAGAAATTTAATTTCTATACCAATACTTATTGATTAAACATTCTGTTGTTATTGATTAAACATTATTTTTTAATCAACGCCCTCATTTCCTCACAAGAGCAAATAAGATAACATTCCAGTATGAAATCAAGGTTATAATATATTGATAAATATCGAATCCCCGATAATTTGTAAATGTATAAAATATTCTTGACACAATAATACGTAGTAATAGTATGCTATCTTAATATAATTAAACGTAATCTTGACCGTTTACATGTAAATACGTAGTATTTGTATAATAAATATATTTTGTATTTTAATAATTTTGGTCGTAGATAAAAAAAGCTATTCTATAGATTGACGTTAATCATGAACGTGTTCTATAATGCGAATGTTAAAGAGGCCGTCGTGGTCGTAACATTGGGCGGAAAGTGGAAAACGAAATGTCAATACTAAGCTAAGGTATTATGATAATGTTAAACTACTTATGTAAATATTGTAAGACATTCACAGCATTTAATATAAAGTTGTACCTGAAATTTAAACTGTAGGTAATTTAAATTTTACTGATATTTCAGTACTCGTATTTCGACAATCTATTTACATACAAATTCAATTTACAAGAAATTATTTTTAAAGTTTATAATTTGTAAGTTTATGCTTATATTTTATTAGTATTTTTTTATCATTAGTAGTTTTTTATCTAGTTTTATAATATTATTATATAGAACAATAAAGTAGAAATTACTAGTAACAGTTCTGATTCTATTCAGTTTTGTTCATTTCCGACGTACGCGCGATATACGAAGAATAAATGTTAACAACATTTTGATGTAGAAATGCGGCATTCTTTCGCCAAAAACGGAACAAAAAATCAAATAATGTACAATGGATTTATTTATTATTAACCTATTTATTTGAGTTTTAAAAAAGTTTTCACCGGTGATAGACATCAATGTAAAATGTTTTTTACTGGAAAAACGTGTCGTTTTTATGACTTAAATGATATTATTTTCGTCAGAATAATTATACCTAACTTAGGAGTACTTTAAAAGTTGTTACAATATCAAAAAATCCTAGCTGCGAAACGGCTCGCCACTCGCCATGCTTCCCGCGACGTTTTGCTTATACAAGCGCGTCCGCCGCGCCCGCCTGCCTTACACGCATCGGTGGTTCAGTGGTAGAATGCTCGCCTGCCACGCGGGCGGCCCTGGTTCGATTCCCGGCCGATGCATTCTATTTAATTTTCCTCACAGGCAGCCACGTAGTGCTTGCTTTTCATCATGGACAGAATACCCTTTTCAGCATTAACCACAAGCTCGAAAAAAAAACCCGCCTGCCTCTATAGCAACGAAGATTAGGATGCGTTTGCACGTATTGGATAATTCGAGTTGAATGTATTATTTCAGCGCGATATATTTGGTTTCATATTTTTTGTAGTAGTTATTAGTAGGTAGGTTTTTGTTTATAATTTCTTCCGTTTAAAAATAGTCATTTAACTATCTAAAAATAGTCATTTAAATATATTTTAATAAGTACTTGAAAAGATTAGTAGCACAGATTTAAAATTACGGTACCTACTAAAAAATCCTTGCTGTGTAAAACAATTGGAAAATCCTTATTGAAACTACGAAAATGCGGGTTGCATTAGGGTTTATTTAATTTTAACATTATCTTAAGTGCTTTGCAAACACACATTATATGAATAATCCAGTAGTAAAAGCGGGCGAAGCCGCAAGAGGGTCGCTAGTTTGAATATAATTCAAAGCAATATGACTTCTGTCAAATTTATGAAAATTAATTCGTTGACATTTGTTTTTCTGAGTGTCAGCTTGTTACCAAATCTTATATCTATTTACTAAGTGAACAATTTGACAAATAAGATATTATTGCTAAATGCAAGCTGATGATTGTCAGATTCAAAATATATTACACTATAGGAGAAAGTCTTTCAAAAACAGGAATGGAATTTATATTGATGCTTACGTAAATGATAGAAGAGAGGACACAACTCAAGACCTAGAGTCTCCAAGACATGAAAGAAATACAGTAGACTCTGCATGTTGTAGCTGCGATATAGATACAGATAGTGATATAGCAAATATTCTTCATAAAAAATGTCCTGTTATTGCCTTAGCGCAACAACAACTTCAGAAACTTTTAAACGAAACAGACCAATTTGTCTATGATAATGGTAGATGCCCTAGGTAAATATAATTCATTACCTACTTTCATTTACCATTCGTTCTCATTAAAATCGAGTGTAGTAGCGGCAATGAAATTAATTGAAATATGAATTTATTTTTATCCTCCATGTAATAATAACCAACACACATATTCTAACCACAATAAGATAATTATGTATTTTTCGATATTTCCAAAAAAAAGTAACACTGCATATTTTCAGATTGGTGTATGATATCTACATTTGTTGTAAAAACTGTCTCTTGGATCCAAATAAATGTATTTATATATTTTTGATTTTAATAGTGTTAGTCTGGTTTTTTGGCTTCTTATTTGGAGCATCTACGTGTGGAAGTTGCCAGCGAAAATTTTATAGCCCTTTATTAAATTGCATTGATAATATGCTTATATTGGATACATTTCTGTCATCTGAGGACTCTTATAGAGCTATTGTATAATTGAATGCTGGAAATATTTTATATTATTTTTATAATTGGGAGCAAATGTAATTACCAACATATTTACATTATTAATATAAGTCTTTACAAAAATAAAAATGTAATATAATTTTATATTAATTATTATATAATAATTACAAAATATTTTAAATTTATAGGATTTGTTTTATTAAAACGAAACTTTTATTGTATAATTTATCGACGTAAGAAGTATGTCTTAATAAAAATTAATTTTATCCCCATTCCAACCTTTCCTCAACGATGATCGTAATTCCTATAAATAATAGCAAGGAGAAAATTTAAGATTTAAAATTTATATGCATACGCTTTAGGTCACAAGCTGTATTGCACCCAATTTAGTCAATATAAAATGATGAGCGGCAGAGCTGCTATTTACTGTTATTACCAGAATTGCCATACAGAAAAGCAAGCCATCTGCTTAGTTGCTAACTGATTTCCCTATTCTGGTAAATATATATATATATTTATCAGAATAGGGAAATGAAAATAATTTTGTCCCTAGACACAACCATTGCATTTGCCAACAGACTTGATGAATGTAAAGATTTAAAAATTTAAAATTATAATTTGTTTATGATTAAACATTTTTGTCATTTAGATTGAACAGGCAGCACTTTAAGACCTTTGCAGAATTTTATTTTGAGAAATATATCCAACACCTGTGGTTTACCAAAATGACAAAACTGCATGAGATTTTAAAACTACCTTTTGTGAGGGATATTGAGGCAACTCAATACAAATCTAGGCTATTGAGGCACCCGAATAAATTAGCAGGGCAGCTGACCATCCAGGAAGCTATCCATCAACTTAAAAAGAGACTACAGTCTGATGCAGTAGTCCTTGGTAGACAGGCAATAGCACCACATCTATTTATAGTCTTTGACTAATTGCAAGATTAAAACAGACATAAACAGGTGTGTGCGTTACAAGCTTTTAAAGAAAAAATGTAAATTTTGAATTAAAATTTTAATCTCGCAAATAATCATAGAATGATTAAACAAATTAAGATTGAGATATTTTCAATGACATAAATAAGACTATGTTACATCCAGTATAATAGGACAGAATTACATCCAGTTAAAACTAAAAGAAATGCAAAAAAGAATGAAATAATATACACTCTTCAATTATATGAGTTTAATTATGTTTAGTCTAGTGTACAGAGCAATATTGACATCAGGAAAGGTGTTAATAACAGAATTCAAATCAAATTTCAGATTCCATGTTGGTTAATTCATCTAAAAACTAGTTATAAATGTGGAATATCCAAACCATATCGGACAAGTAATTTTTTTTGGAAATCTTAAATAACTAATAAAAGTCATTTTTTAAAGCAATCTTCCAAATTATAATACTTTTGGATACATAATATGTTCATATAACTTTTACATACATCACTATAAGAAACAGAAGTTGCCACTAGTTAAATTTAGATTTTAAACTGTAAGGATTGATAAATACTTTATTTTTCTTCACACCATTCATTTTCTTTTCGGACTTGTTCTTCCTCTGATGCTGTAAAATCATTTTTAATGTTAAAGGTTTTACGAATTTCCTCTGGTGTTTTACCCTTTATCATATTTGCAACTGTCTTGCAAGTAACATCTAAAAGACCTTTAATATCTAAATAATTCGCTGCTAAAATTAATTCAAAGAGAGTGCCCTGATCAACTTTTAAAAAATCTGCATCCCAAGATGAGATATCATCAGTGCGTTTTTCTTTGTTTTCATCATCTTCTGGGATTGGAGGATCATCCTTATGATAAGTGGCCCACTGTATAACTTTTTTAAGAATAGCTGAATTGACATTGGGTAGTGGGACTACCTCCTCTTCGTCATCGTCCATGCCCAAGTCTTCTAACATTGTTTTGATTGTAACTGAACATTTTGCTATTTCCACATCGACATCAAATATTTCATTGTCCGACGATTGTATTCTGATATTCGGCATCTGTAATTATTATGAATATAAGTTTTATTGTTATTATTTTATTAGAGACGCCATCTTTTTTGTAAAAATAGTTTCTCTAACTAGCTCACCTTTGCAGGGCACAAATGCGGTATTCAAGCTAATGACTGACAACTAGGTAATTTATAAATTGAGCTAATTATATAACTATTTACTAATGTAAAATATAAAAGAACAACAACTCAAACAGTAAAGTTGTTAAAGACGGACTATATTGTTATAAAATATTGACTGAGATTTCAGATTAATGATTCTATTACAGGCACAGAAAGAATCAGCTATAGACAAGTATATGTTTTTTGTGCCACAGATTTACAAAAATAAAGGCGTACGGCGTGTAAAGCTAAATTTTGCTGTGAGATATAAGTTTGGGCATTATAATGCACGGTTGATGAAGTGGTATTAATAAACTATCACTATTTCTTATAAAAGATGGAATTCGCTAAATAAGGTTTATACGGACAATGACAATTATTGAAAACAATGACTAATTAGGTTCCCTCTGCCTACCTTGCTGTGTCCGGGATACAGCGTGAAGCTCATTTGATTAGATTTTTTAATTATAAATAAGGATAGCTTTTTAAAGGACTGTTATAGCCTTAATTAGAGTTCCTTTATATTTAATTTTATTTCCTCGTATACTGGGCGCTTCATTTTATAATCTTTTTAATATCATCAATAAAACACAGATTCTTTTGAAGCAATTGTAGCTAAAGAATAGTGTGAAGAATCAAAATTTCAATTAAAATCTCAATTTATTTGAATGCTACTAGGACAACGCTCGAGACGAAACATTGTGCGTTCGTGAGTGAGGATCAAATATACAGGATACTGTATCTGTATCTTATATACCCGTATATATCCGTCTCATGCTGCCCTAAAGTGCTAGGACGATGTAAATAACTAAAATGCCAGAAGTAGGTATCGCATAATATTCACTGTTTGTTCACCTACTGTATGTTTAATGAATACGTTTAATATTAATTACATTTTGAAACATATATCATTCAGTATATTGATAGCATATTTTATTTATTTAAGCAATAATTTTAATGTTTTCTTTATCTTGTGATTTGTCAAAGAAAATCAAAAACGTTTTTAAATGCGCACAAGAGAGATTCTATTTCTTATCCTGCCCACTACGAAAATACTTAATTTTCTTTAATCAAATTTTAATTATAAATAAAAAAATCTATAATATAGGGTAAACAATAAAAAAATGTTAGATTCTTATTACATGTTCCCTTACAAACCTTTTAGATTTTTTTTTGTATTATGTAAATTCTCCAATTTAAAATGGTTTACCGGGAGTATTACGTGCCGAGATATACCGAGAATTATACGCTTGGCTTTAAATTTATTGGCTTAAAAGCCAAGTTAAGGCTTAGAAGGTGATCACAAGCTAGCAACACAAGTTAGAACACAATATATTGGATTATTGATTTAAAAATTTCCTGAGTCTCTATAGAATTCAATGTGTATATGCTGTAGTAGTGTTGTATCTTAAATAATCTACCCAAACATTGTAAATTAAACAATAATATTTTCTCGTGTACAATTATCATTTTACGTTCAATTAACTTTTTAATTTACTTAGTTTGTACCTTCTTCGCAAATTATAATATAATGTCTTTGACTTATTTCAGGGTAACTTTAAATTATTGAGCGAAGCGGAGCGGAGTGCTCTACTGGAGACTCTTTACAATCTTTGTCACCAATAGGCTCCCAAGCGGATTGACTGATTGAGATGAAAATTTGCAAACATATAGATATGACCACGTAAATGGTTTTAGGCTAAAAAACTTTTCAATGGACTTGAGGAATAATCAAGTGACTAATTTCCCCATTTCATTTTTTACATGTAAAAAAATTTGTCTGCTTTGGGTAACGTTAGGCGCCTGCTATCAGATTATTGATGTAACTATTATTGAGTTTAGAAAACAATTGATGCTCATTTCGCTCAACGTGTGAACCGGTTCGTACCCCTAGTTTAGGGAATAATATTTAAATATTTAAATTTAATGAAGCGTACAAAACAAGGTTTAATTAATTTAAACATATTTAACAAAAAGAAATAATTAAAACTTGAGGAATTAATTTAGCCTGATGTAGGCAACACTAGTGATTAATGTATGCAAAAGTGACGTATAAGAATAAAACTGAGGAGGACGTTGTGTCGTGCTTAAACTTTGTTTTTGTATCGGGGTGGCTATCACAGTATAAAAAGTACCGGTCATAAGTTAAATTTTATAATAGCACATTGTTAAGCTTTATTGGAGGATATAATACATTTATACAAAAGATATGGCTCCTGGAGATAGGACATCGGAAACATCGCAGCTTGTATCTCCAAATATTAATTCAAAACCTAGTTATTTAAATCTTCTAAGTAACATATGTGCGCTTATTTTTACTGGAGTTATCATCTACTGTAGTTTTAAAGATGGAGTATCTTTATTTGCATTTCATCCAACTTTTATGTCTATAGGTGTAAGTATCTACACATTCTAGTAATTAAGATAAATTCATTGCTTATTATCAGTTAACTCATGATGCGATAAACTAAGTATTATGTAATGTATAATTGTTAATATAATTTTCATTATTACGCAATTATTATGTCATTTATTATATCTTTTTCGTTTCTAGTGGCTGTTATTTATGACATCTGCAGTGAATGCTGTTACACCTGGAGACTTAGCCACAGAGTGGATGCCTATTCGTCTAAGAAGTGCTCGTCACTGGGTTATACAATTAATTGCAATTTCATTTATTTCAATTGGATTTTTCTGTATCCTTTCCAATAAGATTATACATGACAAGGAACATTTTACTACCTTACATGGAAAATTTGGATTAACAGCTTTGATATTTATGGCTAGTGCTAGTCTAGGAGGATTGTGTGCACTTTGTAGCCTAAAATTAAAGGACTATCTTGCACCAATTTTTACTAAGCTCATTCATGCATCTTTTGGTCTTTTAACATTTTGTCTGGGGATAATAACAATAATATTGGGCACTTTTTCTGCATGGTGGAGTTTTGGAGAAATATTAAGATATACATGTCTCATCTTGGTTCTAACAATAATGATATTGACTATTTTACGCCCTACTCTCAAAGTTTATTTTCGTTTAAAAGAAAGACTTGGATGTTCCAATAACTAAACACATTTAATAATGCTATTATAATTACAAAATATGTTTATGTGATATTTAGTTATCTAAATATGAAAGAAACTATATCTAAAGTGTTAAACAGAAGTCAAAACATTATATTATTCTATTTTTATTATTATTGATATATAGTATAATAGTCTCATATCAAAAGTACCTAAATATGAAAGTATTGGCATATATTTTTGGTAGTAAAAATAACTTCAATAATGTTAGTTATTGTTAAATGATAAAAGTGAAATATATAAAGTTAATAAAAAGTATGCCAAAGATTTTATTATAACATATAATATTTGAGATATATTTATTACACTGATTTGACTGACTGAGCAAACTATTTTTACTATAAGTTTGGGCTGTATGTTAGAACATAACATAATAACATGGAAATAATGATTTAATGTGCATGACAATTTTTAAATTGTATTGTTTAGTTTGTATCAATCTAATATATTTTTAATCTTCTAAGTCTTAAGATTTTGAAAGTTTTTAGAGTTTTCATTTTGTTATTAAGAGATTTACTCAATGTGGATTATATACTACAACATATATTATAAATAAGTTTGATATGTGAAGATAATAATATACATTTCAAAGAGTAATCATATGATAATCATATAAATTAGTTTGTCTAAAAATGAGGATCTTAACATTATTTTCCAAAGAATTTAGATTAAGATGGGACTAGTGCTTTTTGATAAATATTGCTGTAGACATATTGTAGTTATAAAATTGTGTATTGCTATTTATATAATAGTGTTGCTATTTGAAATTATACATTTAAATGTTATGTTTTTTTTTTCATTTGCTTTTAATCTGCTGGTGCTTTTTACAACTGTTTATTGTTTTAAGTTCTTGTTATAGGTATTTTTTTTGCTCTAATACTTAAGAAACAGGGTATTTTTTATTTTTTTATATATATTGTTTTTTTAGAAATGTTCATTATTTTCTATAAAATAATGTCTTATCAATCACAATTAGTTACTATGGATTTACTAAACATAGATAAATAAATAAAATTACATATAAATCTAACTTAAAATATTAAATTTGTAATATATTTATGCTTGTTGTTTTACATTAAAAAATTATACATTCCTATATTTTGAGGCTTATATTCTTATAATAAATGTAATTAGCGAATGTTCTACTCCATGTATGTGAAAATATAAAATATATGCATATAAACGTGAAGAAATATATTTTTTTACTCCTTTATAAATAGTTAAGATTAATATAAAGTAAAAAAAAAATGCGACACATTTTATTCTCTTCACACTGTATCCCTCAGATAGCAAGGTAGGCAGACGTAACCTAACCATATGCACCATCTAATTCAAGACATTGCGTGTTAATACGAGAAATATCTCTTTCTGGTTCTGGTATGTTTTTTGAGACTGAAAAGTAGCAGGTCGGTAACGTTTAGTGGTATATTTGTAGTAGTAGGTGTTTACGTTATTAGTATCTATTCGTAAATGCATCACACACAGTACAATATGGATAAAAAACTCTGCGCGGCGTTGAGTTCTGCCACTCGACACGCAATGCTTCCAGAATTCGGCGAAAAGTGCGGGGCAATGTTTAACACTAGGTTCTCTTTGCCTATCCTGCTATGTGCGGAATACAACGTGAAACTATTTATTTTTCTAATTTACCGTATATGCGGCATATAGCGTGAAGTTAGAAAAAAGTATAGTCTGATATGCGGTACGGATAAGGAAACATAAGTCATCTACTTTGCGTTTTTTCTCATGATGTGGATGACAGAGGACATGAAGAAATTTGAAAAGATCTATTTTATTACCACGTTTTTTTTGAATAAAACTTCAATATTATATGAAAATCTTATCTTTTATTATTAATTTTTGGTACATAATTGGTACTTAGGATTTACAAAGAATTTCTAACTTATTTTATAATTTACATATTCTCTTCGAATATGTCTTATATTTACTTTATAATAAACTAAATAAAAAAATATACGTTTCATATAGTCCAGAATGCTAGTTCATAAACAACTAAACTTATAAGTCTTTACATATCTATTGAACTGAGAACCTACTGTTTTACATTAATATTTATAGCCGCTTTACCAATAAAATCACTATAACCATTGTTATACCTTATACTTTGAACGTTACACAAAACTTTGCAAACTACTTTTCACTTAGAACTTTAACAAAATATGTTATTTTTTGTAACTGTTATCAAAACAATGGTAATATTGTAACGGATTATAACTTGCAAGAATATTATTGTGTCGAAGATTTAGCATCTTGCTTTTACTTCGACGGTTGTAGGTTCAATTCCTACTCGGGAGAATGAACTATTTTAGTTACTTTGTATCAAAACATACAGGCCACTGCGTTGAGTGTGTATTCTTCAATTATCAAAAGTATCATGTTTTAAAAGCGTATTCCCTATGATTAATCTAACAAATAACTTATCTAAGTATAACATGGCTATTACTGTAAAGAAACACCAACTCTGGTGTTCGTTTTCTGCTTAGACGTGCCCTTTTTTCATCTAAGATATCTCCTGTTTTAGAAAAGGCTCTTTCACATTGAACTGACGTAACGACTATGTGACTATGCTCAGCATAAATTTCTGCAAGATTTGGATATATCATCTCATGGCTTTTCCACCATTCCTGGGGGCAAGAACCTCTCCAAATAACTTCTTCGTTGAGAAACATTTCTAGTTCTTTTTTCGCTTTGGCAGAAATGTCATCTTGAGAAGGAGTAGCCGCTGCAATGGTCTTGTTGATTTTGCCCCAAATCGATATTGGTTCTGGTTCCTCAACAATAAAAATTATTTGTGACACATCGGATTCGTGATTAGAATTTGTGATTATTTGCTGCTTTTCTTTTAGTTTACGTTCTAGCAGTTCTAAGACATGGTTTTTTATTATATGGGCTCGTTTCACCCGTTCAGATGATTCACAAGTTGTTGATTCTTGTTCTGAATAATTATCCAAAAATGCGTGCATTTTGAATCGTGGGTCCAGAAATGTACACACCCCTAAAAGCAGATTATCTTCAACTTCTGAATTTATCAAATACTTTTTTAAGCACGATTCTACGTTAACAAAGAAATTCTCTGCTACGCCGGTTAGTGGTTTATTTTTCATTAATTCAATTACATTTTTTAAGCCATCAACTATAACAATAGCCAAGCTGCCTGTCAGATATGGCGCGCCACACATAGCTCTAGTTGCCTCTTCTAACGGTTGCAAAATTATACACACTTGCTTTATTGTACCCCACATTTCTGCGGAGATATCTGGCAAATCCACCGTTAGGTCTTCAAGAACTGATGTAACAGCATTTTGCAGATTTAGAAATCTTTGTAACATATAAAATACAGAAGTCCATCTAGTCGAAACTGATAGTATTAAACGAAGGGGCAGTGTCTTATTTTCAACATCCGTTTGATATTTCAAGAGAGCTTGTGTAACTTCTGTGTTATTTTTAAAATATACTACTATTTTCCTTACTGTTTCTATAATTGGCTCAATGACTCCAATCGACATTTCAATTACCAAATTTATTTTTTGTAAAAAACAAATAAATGAAGGCCATTCATTTTGTTCAACAGCTTCTTTTATGTAATGAGCATTCTGTGACACTACTAATGTAATTTTATCTTTAATAACATACTCTCGGGCAATGTCTTTTAATAACTTTGCTACAGTATCAATAGTGTACGAATTACTTAAATTTTCACAATGTAACATAACACTATTTAATTTGTAATCCAATATAAAATGGGCTGTCAAAGCGATATATGTATCTTTTACTTGAGATATCCAAGAATCAATAGTAATACAAAGATAATTTGCATTTTTAACTAGATTTATTACATGTCTTTTACATTCCGTAAACTTTTCTGGTACTAAAGTGCTGGAAATCATTTTACGTGTTGGTAACTCATAATAAGGATTTAAAGCTTGAACAAAATTCCGAAATCCTTGACCTTCAACTATTGTAAACGTTTCTTGGTCTTGTATGATCATTTCCAACAATTTATTATCTATCATGAGTTTTTTATCTAACAGTACTCTGATTGGAATAGGATTAATTTTATGTTGCATCACAGGTTCCTTCAGTCCAATTAGTTGTTTGGTAAGCGACGTAACTTGGCGATGATCTGACGAACCATCTCTAGGCGTTTTTACGGATTTGGATAATTCTATTAATTTTTCATCATCTTCTGACGTTTGTGGTGAAAGTGGATCTTCATATTTTTGCACACTTGCATTATGAACAGATTTTTTTGTATGATTAAACAAACTATAATAAGCTCTCTTATGTTTAAAACTTAAGTGTCTTTTTAAGTTGTTCCCACTTGACTTGTAAGAATATTCTTTGCCGCAATATAAACATTCAGCAAATCCATCTTTATCTCGCAATTTTAAAAAATGTTTCCAAATCGCCGGAAGTTTTTTTCTTGTATTATTAAAGTTATTAAGTTCCCTCAAATGTTTCCTTTGTAAGTGCATTTTTAAGTTGTTTCCAGTTGACCTGTAAGAATATTCTTGGGCGCAATATAAACATTGAGCAATCCCATTTTTATCTGGCAATTTCAAAAAATGATTCCAAATTGCCGAATATTTTTTTCTTTTATTATTAGAGTTTTCAAAGATTTTATGTTTTAAATTTGATACCATTGGAAGGTCTTTCGATTCATCCTCTGAAGTACCATGTACTTCTACCTCCTCACCCACAAATAAAAATTGTGAATTATCTGCCTCTTCACATTCCATATATACAATATCTAAAGAATTATCCGATTTATTAGGTGTTTTAGGATTAATTTTATGTTGTAGCACAGGTTCTTTTAGTCCAATTAGTTGTTCGGTAAGTGACGTAACTTGACGATCTGTTGAACAATCTCTATGGGTTTTTATGGGTTTAGAGACTTCTATAAATTTTTCATCATCTCCTTCTGACATCTGTGGTGAAAGTGGATCTTCTTCATATTTTTGAACACTTGCATTTTGGACAGAGTTTTCTGTATGATTAAACAAACTATAATAAGCTCTTTTATGTTTAAACTTTAAGTGTTTTGTTAAGTTGTTTCTGGTTGACTTGTAAGAATATTCTTGGCCGCAATATAAACATTCAGCAATTCCATCTTTATTTTGCAATTTAAAAAAATGATGCCAAACCGCCGGTAGATTTTTTTTATTATTAAAGTTATTAAGTTCCCGCATATGTTTCCTTTGTAAGTGTATTTTTAAGTTGCTCCCAGATGTCTTGTATGAATATTCTTGGTTACAATATAAACATTGAGCAAACCCATCTTTATCTGGCAATTTCAAAAAATGATTCCAAAGTTCCGAATGATTTTTTCTTTTATGATTAGAGTTTTTAATGTTTTTCTGTTTTAATTTTGATACTATTGGAAGGTCTTTAGATTCATCCTCTGAAGTGCCATGTACTTCTACCTCCTGTCCCACAAATGAAAATTGTGAATTATCTGCCTCTTCATATTCAGTATATACAATATCTACAGAATTATTCGATTTATCAGCCGGCTGACAATTTTCAAAAGTAATCGAATGTCTATTAACAAGATGCTTCTTAAGATTACTTGTTGTTGAGCTATATCTATATTCATTCTGACATATGAGGCACCTTGCAACATAGAACTTATCTGAAACTTTTTCATAATAGTTCCATAATAAAGACCTTTTTTTTTGTTCCATGACGTGTCTATTCTAATTTTATTTACTTTCACCAATAGTAGACTATTGGTTAAGTTTTGTTTATATATATGTAATAAAATGAAATTATAGTTTCTTTTCTTTAGGTATTATCGCAATTTTACTTAACAATATATAAAATAAAATTTTAACCTCATAACAAAAATATTTATCTTCTTACAAAAACTTTATTTCTTCTCAATCGCGCAATTTTCGAGCTACACGTAACATCCGGTCATAACTAAACCGTTATTTTATTTATCATCATCATCATTCGTCATTTCATAATAGCATAACCGATGATACAAAGGCGAATAATCTATTCCGGTCCAGTTATTCTCTTGTCAAGCGCTTCCTAGCCGAATAATTGAACATAAATCACTTCGTTTTTATCATGTTAAATGAAGGAACAGGAACAGGAGGTAACTTAATCTGTTATTAAAAACGATTATTAATATTTGTACATTCTTGTGAAAAGAGATATATATTAGAGTCACGGTTCTAAACATGTAAAATACGATACGATAAAATAACTACTCCGTTTTGACAGATTCGTAATGTTGCCAAGTAAAGAATTTTACGTTATACAAGTTTCTATCTACTAAATTGGTTATATGCCAATATGTTATGAATTTCTATTCAGTATTGAAACAAATATGATATTATATTAACAAATATGGCAGTTTTTTGAAACATACAAATTTCAATTTTCTTGTGATTACTCATTAATAGTAAATTATTTTAAGAAATACTTAACTAAATAATAAGCAAGTAGTAGACAAGTTTAATAACTTTTTGTATTTAGGGTATACAAAAATATATTTTAAAAAAACCTTCAAAAAATTTTATATTCTACGTAGAGTTTTGGTATATTCTTAGCTAATAGCTTTTCAAAAGTATACATAGTTAAACTATTGTTAGAAATTTGAAGCGGTTAGCGTTTTTAAAAAAAACACGACAAATATACATTCTGTCCATACGTTTCTAACGTATTCGGAAACAGACTTCACGCAGCTGCAATAAGTGATATGTATCCAACAACAATACCACACGCGAGCCTGCCTCCGAAAGGGCTATCGGCTACAAGCAACTGTTCTCGATTGACACAATTCCACCAATTTTATACTCTATATACTAATACTATAGTAATTTTATAGTCTTTTTCACCTACATCTACCCTTTTTTACACGAGTACGCTAATACTATTTTTTTGCTACTTTATATGAAATAAGTATATTTTTAAAGTTTTTAATAATAAAACGTGCTTATAATTTAGATGTAGCTGCACAAACATCGATCACAATTTTTTTGTTTTAAACATTGCAACGAAACGACATTGTATAATATACTGTTTTTTTAGGTTATAGTAATATTAGCGTGGAGAGTTTTTCTCCGACGGTGTATCGGACGCCACGATAGCTTTAGCGCTGCAGAGATAAGCCTTAAATTGTATTGCTAATTTTTCTAATTTTAGCACATAAATCGTCATTTATATTTTTATTTACTAGTTTTAGATTAATAATGTCATAATATATCAATGGTTATTTATTTTCCTGCTCATCAAATATAGAACATTCGTATTATATAATCTGTACCAAACTACTAGGTTATCTTTCATATTGAATTGTCATATTGTGACGGTTATACGCAAAGTAAATGTCGGTTTATATAAACAAACTTATTTATTAATTCAAATTACATTTAATATGAACAGATCATCGGACGATAAGTATGACAATGGTAAGTGTTAGTACAACATTTTTTTGTAATTATTTTTAATGTAAAAAATAATAATATATGTAAAAAGGTGTACCCTTCAAAGGTATAAATATATTTTTGCTTTATTAAATAATTATTATCTAAAGTTACTTTTTCACTTTTTACTTTGTAAATCGGCGAAATAGACCTGTACCTTATTTATGAAAAGTTTGAATGTACCTAAAACAAACAAACATCGATATCGAAGGATTTTAATAAAAGTGAAAAAAATCACAAATTATTAACATTTTTAAAGAGTCAGTCATGGTTCAGGGGCACAAAGTGTGACTGTTAGCGCGACTGATTGTGGCGAGGTTTTGAAAAGTTTATTTAAATTTATATTTTCATTTCTTCTCTCTGGTGTCGAGGCAAAGTTCCCCCACTTAACATTCAAGCCTCTAGAAGTGGGGAACAGAGCGTCGTAAGACTATGTCCATCAGGCCCGGTCGACTTCCTAAGGAGCTTGGGCGACATACCTAAGTTGGGCCCCGTGGTATTGCTATATTAATGTAAAACTACTAATTAGTAGTTTTTCTAAGAGTATTTTTTTAAGAATTTAATTTTAATTCACGATTAAATTACTTATTGTTTAATAAATAACTTTCTTTATAATATTTCATGTATGCAAGGCACCGTGATAAAATGNTCGGTTACTCAGATATTTTATCTAATAATAAATCTCCACTTATTATTCTTTTTTAACTTATTTTAATTAATTAGGCTTATATTTTCTTACAAATTCTATTGAAAACCGAAAATAATTTCATAAATATATTTAATACATAATCGTATAGTTCAAGCGGGCGTAGCCACGTCCGGGCCCACTAGTATATATATATATGTTTCCTCTGCTTGCCCTGCTGTGTGCAGGATACAGTATGAAGCTGTTTTCATTTTAATTAACATTTTTGACAAAGATAGATAGAGCATAAACAGAAGAACATAGTGGCATTAAAAAAATCTTGTTACAAGTTGTGTACATTGTGAGCATTTTTATAGGGAGATTTAAGATTATTCATAGGATAATCATTTCACAAGAGAGAATGCCATTAATTAAAGATTTTTAAGTGTTATTCCACACTAAATGTTAACATAGAAATTTGAATGCATCTTGTCATAAACTTCACAAATTTGTAGACATGATGATTAGTCCCAACTTCACCCCAAGAAGAGCTACAAGGAATAGGACCAAACCCAAAAAATATGATGAATACTTAGATGTGACACCTGTTAAAAGAGAAACTTATTATTATGTTGAAAGCTCTGATGAAGAACTTAGTCAAGAATCAGCATTAAAATCTAAGGGTATGTTTACCTTTTTTATATCCATAACTTACATTACACATGAAAAATAATCATATTGTCAACTAGTAAAATATTGTTTTAATTTAAATATGAAATTATTCTATTATTGTAGCACTTTTTGGCAATGATGATGTAGATGGTACTGATATATTCAAATTTAAATCTCGTCATACAAAAAATGATCTTGAAAATAAAGTCAAGGCAGCTGTTATAAAATCAATTAACTCACCAATGAAATCTCCAAAGAAGCATATATTCCTAAAAGGTGATGAGGCTACACCAAGGCATGTTGTAGATATAATGAAAAAAAGTAAGTATTTTTTTATTATTAAAAAAAGGGTGTCAGGGCAAGACCTACAATATAGGTTTTTATCATAGACAGTAAAAAGTATGATAAATGGTACATTAATATTTAAAGAAATACTGAGATTTTACTATTTTATCAACTCAGTGGGCTTACCTGCTAATTTATCATTTCATTATTAGATAGAGGTATTCTTCAAGTAGTCATTTTTATTTGTAAAATGTTTTTTCAAAAATTTAAATGAAAAGGTTTTGCATTGACACTGATAATATAGCGATGTGGGCAGGGGGAACCTAGTGTTAAGAGACTTTGTTCTCACCTTTCTGTCTAATTTACGAGCGAGTAATTGATGCCCATAGGATAGATTGATTGATTGAATGATTGATGATTGCTCGTCGGCTAATAATCCGACGTGACGGTGTTCCTCCGCGTGTTCCTCTGACTAGCAGAGGACACAGTGTGAGGAACTGGGAGGGCGCGCGCGGTGTGTACTCACACTACCGCCACGCAGGTGCAGTTATGTGCCAGCGCCGGGAACATCGGAACTCCACTTGTGGTTGCGGTCATGTCTCGTAATCATGAGTGGCACCGAGGGTCTTGCCTTTACCGGCCGGACTGCGAGGAAGAAAACCTCTATAAAAAATTACCCCAACCCAAGCGGCGAAGCAGCGCGAGGGGTTCATGGCTGATGGGGAGATCAGTCGCTACTGCTGGTCCCGCCAGGGTACCGGCTGACACCCGTGGTGTAGTAGGCTTATCCAAGTACAGGGGGCACTGCTTGGATGCACCGTTTTTCCCCCACACTCGTGGGAACAGTATAGAGAATTCAAATTTTAAAATCACAAATGATGATGTGGGAGTTATAGAACCCGCTTCGGACGCGGGAACAGTGCAGCGCACGAGGCGCAAGCGGCCTATGGTCGATAAACCTAGAGGAAGTGGCAAGGACTCAGCTTCAGACGCTGAGGTAGGCGGAAAGTGCTATACATCAAAGAGGGGTAGGCCCCCGAAAACTTGTGGTGGACTAGCGCGCACTCATAAAGAGCAAAATCGGTGCGATGTAGATGCGCGAGGTGAAGTTTTTGAGCGGGACTTGTCTGACTGGGCATGCCAGGGGGATACGTCCGCTCATTAAACGAAAAAAGTGCTGCCTCTATACTGGAGGTTGCCACTAAATCCAAACATCTTAAACGCACGTACGTGCACAAACTTAAAGATGCAGCCGCAGCCGTAGCCGATGTTGTTAACTTGTTTGCCACTCGTACAGAGAGTGATGAAGTACAACGGTTGCGAGAGGAGAACCGGCGTCTTGGAGAGGTGGTAGAGAAACTTCGCGAAGAGTTAAACTGCTATCGCAAAGACATTCAGGGACTAAGAGCGTCACTTCCGGCCACTAATTCCGGCCTCAGATTGATCCATTGCCGGCTATTAGTGAAGGGATGCTTGAGAAGCTGGAAAGGTATAATCTCTTCTATGAAGACTATGATCGACGCCAGATTTGCCGGTATTGAAGAGCGTCTTCTGCCAGTAAGGAACATGCGTCCGCCTTTGGCGTCAGACGCAATGAGGCACTCTTGCGAGAGACCAACAAGAGTGGCACCTCTTCCTGTAGGTTCGGAGGTAGCAGGAACTGAGGATAAGACTAGACGTAGACCAAATCGTAAAAAGAAAAGTACTGCTCAAGTGACGCGCATAGAGCCGACCTCCGCGTCTTCCAAGACGGCGTCTACACTGTCTCCAGCTACGGGCCCTGAGACCGGTAATGAAGAAGGTGGAACTTGGGTCACAGTCGTAAAGAGAGGGAAGAAGAAGAATAATTCCTCGGCTCCCAAGAGGCCGCAGCGACCGAAACCCAAACTAGCTAAACCACCTCGAACCAAGACGGTTATAGTCACATTGAGGCCAGAAGCTGCTATTAAGGGTGTCTTATGCTCAGATTTTACAACGAGCGCAACAGGGTGTGGATCTAGTACAACTTGGTATTTCCGAGGGACTGGCTATACGCCAATCAATTTCGGGTGCTCGCCTGCTAGAGCTATCCGCAGTGCATTCCTCGGACCAGGCGGACAAACTCGCGGATCGTTTACGTGTAGTATTAGAGGGGGTGGCTGTTATCACTAGACCCCACAAGCATTGCACACTGAAGCTAGTGGGTCTTGATGACTCGGTCACAAAGGATAAGTTAGCAAATGCGGTGGTTAGTGCAAGCGGTTGTGCTGCTAATGCTGTGACCATATCAGAAGTGACCCTAGGGCCTAGAGGAACGAGGTCGGTAACAGTAAGATGTCCATGTGAAGCAGGTAAGGTCATTGTGGAGAAAGGTCGTCTATTGGTCGGGTGGAGTGCTGCCAAGGTCCAGGTTCTAGAAGAGCGCCCCTTGTGCTGTTATCGATGTCTGGCATCGATGGATCTGGATCTCCCCTAATCGTAGCTTGGCAGAATTCGAAATTTTCCTCGATTCTGTCAAAGCTGCGATTACTCGACAATCGTCGAGTAAAGTACTGGTCCTCGGCGATTTCAATGCCAAGTCCCGAGCTTGGGGAAACCCAACATCGGACAGCAAAGGGAAAGCTGTCCAGGTGTGGGCATTGCTTTCTGGGATGTCCCTATTGAACGTCGGGTCGGTATTCACCTGTGTGCGACATAACGGTGGATCTATAGTGGACTTGTCGTTCGCTGGTCCGCCTGTTGCTTCGAAGATTTCACGCTAGAGAGTGGAAAAAGAAGTGGAGACCCTGTCGGACCATCTTTACATCAGGTTCGAGATCTCCACTCATCCGATGTCAATGGTTAACTCCAGACTCATCTCGTAGGTTCCCGAGGTGGGTTCTGACCCAGTTTAACAAAGAGATGGTCAAGGAGGCGGCCATTGTGGCCAACTGGTGCACCCAAGGTAGTTTGGTGGGTGCAAGACTCAGCGTTGAAGAGCGGGCGAGTCGAATGCACGACGACCTAACGAGGTTGTGTGACGCGGCAATGCCGAGAACTCGGCGACAACGACGACGATGCCGCCAAGTATATTGGTGGACTAATGAGTTAACCGAATTGCGAGCGTCCTGTAATCGGGCGCGGCGGACTTACACAAGGTGTAGAAGGCGAAATGGCCTTGATCTTACACTTCAGGACCAACTGCGGAGTGCCTACAAAGAAAAAAAGAATGCTCTCCAGCTCGCCATTAGACTGGCAAAGGATCAGGGGCGCCAGGAGCTTCTTGCAAGCCTAAACAGGGATCCTTGGGGTCGCCCTTACCTTGCTGCTCGGAACAAACTTCGTGTGCAGTCCGCTCCACTGACGGAAACCCTGCCGCCGGATTTCGGAATACCTAGGCGGGAAACTTCGGGAACTTTTTGATCAGTGCCTTCTTACTGGACAGTTCCCGAAGATTTGGAAGGAAGGAGGTTTGTGCCTGTTGCGCAAAGAGGGTCGTCCTCTGGATTCTCTTTCAGCATATAGGCCTATAGTGCTGCTGAATGAGACGGGTAAGCTTTTTGAGAAGATCATTGCTTCCCGTCTTATTCAGCACCTAGAGGAGGTAGGGCCGGGTATATCAGAGGCTCAGTTCCGGTTTCAGGGCCAATCGGTCAACCATTGATGCCCTGCACGCCCTGAAGACTCGGTCATTGGCCGCGACAACAGACGGAGATTTTCTCCTCGCTGTCTCGTTGGATGTGGTCAATGCCTTTAACAGTCTGCCGTTCGAGACGTTAAGAGAGGCGCTTCGGTATCATGAGGTGCCTCTCTATCTCCGGCGATTGTTGGACGACTACCTCCAAGACAGAGTAGTCGTATGGATTGGGGAAAAAGGTCAGATCGGTCGACGTAATGTCGGTTGCGGTGTTCCACAGGGGTCGGTGTTGGGCCCGTTGCTGTGCAACATCGGCTATGACTGGCTCTTGCGTGGTCGTCTTCCGACTGGGATGGGGATCATTTGTTATGCGGATGATACTCTGGTCACGGCCCGAGGACGATCATATCAAGAAGTGGCACGCTTGGCTGTAGCCGGAACTCGCCTTGTCGTCGACCGCATTAAAACGCTGGGTCTGAGGGTCTCGATGCCCAAAACAGAGGCCCTCCTATTCCATGGCCGGCGTAGGGGTCCCCCCCGTAGGGCTACTCTGAACATCCAGGGTCAGGAGGTGGAGGTACAGACCCAGATGAAATATCTGGGTCTCATCCTAGACGGTCGATGGTCGTTCAAATCGCACTTCGCTCTGCTTGCACCAAAGCTTATAAACTGCGCTGGAGCCCTTGGCAGGCTACTGCCGAATGTCGGAGGGCCGGATTCTTCATGCCGACGGCTTTATGTTGGTGTGTTGAGATCCATGGCATTGTATGGTGTACCTGTGTGGGCTGACGCTCTTACCGCTCACAATAAAACCCACTTGCGAAAAGCGCAACGGGTTATAGCGGTGAAAGCAATTCGAGGTTACCGTACGGTGTCGTGGACGGCGGCTACACTATTGGCGGGCGATCCGCCTTGGGAGCTGCAGGCGGAAGTGCTTGCTAAAGTTTACACTTTTCGAGCAAGTGAGCGGTCGCAAGGTGAGCAACCATCGACAGAGGTTATCGCGCGGATCAGGAGAAGAGCGGGCGAAGCCCTGATCCGGCGTTGGAGAGAGGACCTGGGGTCCACCGGCGGCAGGCCTAGCGACGGTGGAGGCAGTCCGCCCCCACCTCGAGCGTTGGGTTAGAAGGGACTTTGGGGTCCTGACGTTTAGGCTGGTGCAGGTGCTGACAGGGCACGGTTGCTTCGGCAAATACTTGCATCAGATTGCGCGTCGGGAAATGTCGCCGGTGTGCCACGAGTGTGATACCCCTGTTGACTCGGCACACCACACTCTGGCCAAATGCCCCGCCTGGTCCCCACAACGCCATACCTTGATGGCTGCGGTGGGTAGGGACCTTTCACTGTCCAGTGTAGTGGGGGCCATGCTGTACAGTGAGAGGAACTGGTTTGCAATGGTCTCCTTCTGCGAATCAGTTATCGCACTGAAGGAGGCCGCGGAGCGGACGCGAGAGTCCAGTTCTAACGCAGATCCCAGGTCAGGCCAGGGGGCCTGCGTCGGCGGAGCGAAAATGCGCAAAACGCCTTCCTACCCCCTGGTAGGAAGGCGTTTTGCGCATTTTCAACTCCCCCTGCCCTAGAGGAGCTACTGCGGGAGGGTCAAGGTGACCCTTCTGCAAGTCATCGAGGCGGCGGGTGCTCTAGGAGAAACCCCAGGGCACCCTGAAGGCGACGGCGGCGGCGGCTGCAACAGGCGGGCTTACCACCGAGGCGTCGCACTATGGGAAATCGAGGTCTATATGAGATCAAAAGTCGATAACTTTTTTATTTGTTAAGATAAACAATTGAATTTTTGCACAAGCATAACGTATGAAATAGTGCGTTAGATGATGTTCAGATATTATACTTTTATTGGGGAATAAAAGGAATCTATGGCTAAAATTCTAGCAGCAGTGTGATCCAATAAATATTGAAGATTTATTATTTTTGCAAGTGTATTAGTGATTTCTATTGCTGTAGATGGTGGATAACATGACTTTTTGATTTCGTGTATTTTATAAAATGGTGGTAGTATAACACAGTCTCGTTCGTTTGTTAAATTCCTTAAATACATGTATTGCGCTTTTGTTAGATCCAAATGAATGAAAACACTCAATGCCTCTTGATCCGATAGCATTTTGCTCTGGCTTGCGTTTTCTATGAGATTCAAATATAGAGACATTGTATCTTGATCAGCAAGCCTTACTTTTTCCACGAGTTTTGCTTCTAATTCTCCTCCTATGGAACGTAAGCCCTGAACGTAGGCATCGTAGATGTGTTCAAAGCCATATTCACTAAATAGCGCAGTATTTTTTCGCCTCTTCGTTGATTCTGATGAGTCCCCATAAGAGACACAGGGTCTTCCGAATTTTCCACAAAACGTCGATGATGAGTTCCCAGGTACTACTTTTTCAATGATTGGTAAGGTTACCAAATATTCAGAATCTAACCAATTTTGGTTATTTTTTAAAAACGAATCCTTTCTCCGGGCCGCTTCTGTCCATCGTTTATTAAAGGAACGAATGAGATTCCTTTGAATGTCGCTGATAATAAAACAAATGTTGTCTTCAGAAACATGATACGTTTCTTTTAGAAATATTGATAGAGTTTCAAGTTTTCTTCCTCCATCAATGTACGGGAGGAATAGTTCACGCTTGGAACACTTGAAAGTTTTAGTCATTTTGAAAATTAGTGAAGACACTTAACAATCAAACGTCTGTTAGTAATTTTATTACTAATTTGTAATAGTTTTATTAGATTAATGCACTTTTTTTATATAGTTTCATAAATGAGGGAAATGTGCATTTTATTGATTAGTAATACCGCAAAATGTGTGCAAAATGATGATAAAACGTCCTTTTATCAATAAATAACAATAATTTAATAGAAATTTACCGCAATCTAATCAATAAAATAGTTAAACATTGGAAACCACAATAGATAGACTTTTCGTATCCCCTGACTTGTATCGTAGTTTTCGTGATAACTTCTCAGTCTGCAGGTCTCTGCAGCTGATTTTTGATAAATATTATTTATGAATATCTGGACTATAAAACAATATCAAATAGAACGCGTCGGGAGACGTCGGTAACTGTTAAAAGTCTCGATGAACTTTAAACACGTACCTTTTTTCTCTTCATTAATATTTTTTATAAAAACATAGTCATAATATCCACAATATAATAATTGTTTTAAAATTTACATACTTATGGGCTTTTCAAAAATATATAACACTTTATACCTACTTGCACATTTTTTTAAGGAAATTATGTTTAAAGTCACAAAGCGAAAAGCCTGAAATAGACATTCTTACATATTACTATTTTCTAAAATTAAAATATGTATATTCTAAATATAATTCACGAAAAAATTATTCATTATATTAAAGTTCCACTATTATACTATTTAAAAAAAACACTAAGTGCGTCAGGGACGACTTTTGTAAAAACGACTTTTGATCTGCCGTTGTTCTACCATTGTCCATAGTGCGTCGCAGTAGTATGCGTGAGCGATCCTGCGGCGTCTCATTTTGGTGGAGAGGGTTTCTGCTGGGTTTTAGTGGGTAGGTTCGGTTTCACCGGTGAGTCCCACAGTACCGCTCATCCGTAAGACATGTATGTCCGTCTTCCGTATGAGCGGTCTGCGTAAATGCATTTCCCAGCGAAAAAAAAATAATGGTTATTATAACAAATCTGATGTCTAACACAGACTCATAGCAGATAAATTATAAAAAAAATATGTGGAAATGAAATGATGATAATTCATTGCCCAACAACTGACACATTTACAGTAAGACAAATTAAAAAAGATTGCTAATTTAATGAAAATATTGCAGGAAAACTGGTAATTGTTTACTAATAATAAAATATTTTAAATAGATAATGATTTAATAGAGTTATTTATTGATAGTTATCACCCATTTTCTTTGGTTGAAGAACGGGCATTTAAAAAGTTCGCTCGATGGATACCCGGCTATCAATTGCCATCAAGAAAAACGGTATCTAATATTTTAATACCTAATTTGTATAATAAGACCACAGAAATAATAAAAAAAGAAATCTCAGGCATAGAAAATGTATGTTTAACGACAGACCTCTGGACATCTAGAGTTAATGATGCATACCTTGCCATAACTGGACATTATATTGACAAAAAAATTCAGATGATAATGGTACTTTTAAAATGTGCAGCACTAACAGGTCCACACAGTAGTGCAAATATTCAAAATTCCCTTCTGGAAACTACTGAAGAGTGGAATGTCACCAAGAAAGTGAATTTTGTTGTAAGTGATAATGCTCCAAATATTAAAAAAGCCATAAAAAACTTGGGCTGGAAGCATTATGGGTGTTACGGACACACCCTTAATTTGATAGTTCAAGATAGCCTACAAATTGTACAAAACAGTCTAGATAAAGTAAAATGTATAGTCCGCCACTATACATTTACCATTGCCTGAGAGAAGCTTTTGAAAACTCAAACACAAGACAAACCAGACCTAATACCAAAGCACCTAATTCAAGATGTTCCAACCAGGTGGAATTCCACATAGTAGCCGTATGATTATGATTGTGAGGTTTGTGGAACTCGAAAGCTACATTCGTGCCACAGTAGCCGTATTAAAAAAAGACTTGCCAATTATTTCAAATGAAGAGTGGACCGTGACCGCGGAACTTTGTAAAGTGCTGAAACCATTTGATGAAGCTACTAAGGCGATGAGCGGTGAAAATTATATCACTGCTAGTTCCATCATCGTTATGACTAGATGCCTTGAGGGATCGTGTGATCAACTTAAGATTGAAAATTTCACAGACATAACGAAATCGGTAATTTCAGTGCTTCATCTAAACTAAACCCACTTCGAAGGGGCGGAGAGGAGTGTAACGTTTTCCATTTGTACGTTCATGGATCCCAGGTATAAAAATAATGTTTTTTTAGATCCTCAAGAAGCATCTAGAATAAAAAAAAAGTTGAAGAAATGATGGCGGCAAATATTAATAGGCGAAGCTATTCTGACCAACCGTCGGTGGCTCCTATTTTCACCATGGGCAATACTTGATTCTCTTATAGGCCAACAGCAACAGACTGGTACTTCATTATCACGTGCCATAAGAGAAATAGACTCTTACATTAATGACGAGTTTCTACCAGTCTTTGACGACAACGGGAAGTTTAATTCTCTGTTGGCTTGGTGGGGATCAAATAGTCATTTATACCCAAATCTAGCCGTTTTAGTAAAACAATATGGCAATATTGTTGCGACTTCCGTTCCTTGTGAGCGGATATTTAGTAAAGCTGGACTCATGATAAATGCCGCCTTGCACCCGACTAAAAACAAATAGAGTGACTCAATTGACATATTTAAATTCTAATTTTGATCCAAATCGATTCAATGAGTAAATAGTGTATATATACACACACACATAAAAGTGTGAATAAAAAAAATACAAAAAAATTATACACAAACAACAGTAAATATTTCATATTCTGTAGCCCGCACACAGCAGGGTAGGCAGATGGCACCTACTTTAATTTCCTCGAATGGGGATCGAACCCGCAGTTACAGTGACGTCCTTGTGCCGCTGCGCCATGACTTCCTCTACAAACTATATAATTAAAATAAATATGTAAAATTATAAAAATATTTATTACAATCAAACTCGGAACTTCATTGTGCAGCACATATAAATTGTTAACCAGTTCCGAGTTTTTTTTTGCTATGCGTGACGTAGCTTTCTTAATGTTTATTATTTATTAAAAGAGTCGGTTACAATCGCTTGCGACGCTCACTTCACACTTGTATATCTTAAGCACGTTGAATTTTTTTATGCGATCTACTAAGACTTTTAAGAATTCCAGTTCAGTTATTATTTATTTAATTCATTAATTGAGAGTCAATTAGAATATGGTTCAACTATCTGGAATCCATATTATGAAACACATAAAAACTGATTAGAACGAATTCAAAAAAAAATTTTTCAAAATGTTATCTAGATCACGAAGTACGATGACTTATTAAAACATAATATGTTAAAATATCACATCGTAGAACGTTGATGATCCGTTACGTTTGTATAAAGCTCAACAGACAAAATATTTTATATAAGTAAGTACGTCATAAAGAATTCATAACTGAGCTTACAATTTTTATATTTTTTTTAAGATCTTAAATTTAGGTTTTGTATTTTGTTATTTTTTTGTTTTATATTTAGATATATTCAGTTGTAAAATTTAATTTAAATTTAAATATATTTTATTTAGTTCATTTTTTTATAATTAAAGCTGTGTTTATGTTTTTTTTATTATTTATTTATTTCAACACTACAGACGCTTGGTCCGTACCCTTTTTTACTTTATTATTATATCTAATTTTCTTATTATATATATTAATTACATTATTGTTTTTATACATACAATTAATATTTATTATAAGAAAATATTATTTATAACTTTATATTGTTTTATAAAATTTCACTTAGATCTAAGGTGTTAAGCGAGCTTTATTATAATATTATATTTAACAATTTAACACATTACTAGTTACACATTTATAGCTGTATATGTTATAAGTTTAAGTCTATGAGCCTCTTTTTGTAGTTTTTTGTAGTAACGTTGGCTTCCTGATAAATAAATTAATTGTGCTTCACGCTGTTTCCCACACACAGCAGGTTAGGCAAAGGGAACCTAGTGTAACACTCCGTTCCCCACTTTCTGCCGAATTCTGGAGGCATTGCGTGTTGACTGGCAGAACTCAACGCTGCGTCTTGCCTCGATACCAGAGCGAAAAAATAGAAATATTAGTTTAAATAAATATTTCATATCCTCGAGTGGGATCGAACCCATAACCAGCCGGTTTTACAGTCACACTTTGTGCCTCTGCGATATGACTGGCCTCAAGTTTCATTCAATTTTAAACCTTATTTTCTCCATTACGTGTCAGTTTTTGCTATTTTGTTAAACTTCTTTTTCCATTCTGTAAGTGTAAAATTATTCTCTCTATTTTTGTATATATCTTGTGTGTTAAATAAATTTGGTCAATTTTTCCACATAATTTGGAATTTTAATTTTACTCCGTAATTAAATACATCAAATATTATTAAATAGCGATCAGTGAAAAACGATATAAAATTCTGTATATTAAAAAATATATATAATAAAGTGTAAATAAAAAATGTATAAAAATTATTGTATATAAAATAAATAATTACATTTTAGTAGCTAGATATTGTAATTTAATTTAAAACGTTTTCGTAATCATGAATATAAAAGTAATCGTATTAAACTTACAACTGCTTATGATGCATTTGTAACTAGTTACAGAAATAACTAGTTTCTGAAAACAGCTACGCGTGTGTCTGAAACTAGTGATATGGTTATGCTTAAAAGATGTTACGGCCCATGTCTAGTTGTCACTTGTCAGTAAGAATAAGAATATTTATTTTTGTATCACTTGTATCGATACAAAGGAATACGATTCATTAGACTTTTGTATCGATACAATGACTATACATGTCTTTCGATACTATATACATTTTGATTAGGCTCTAAGTAATTGTTAGACAAATTTTCCATTACATGCAAACTTTGTCTTAATTTAAGTAGTACTTTCTGCAAACAAGAGTTTATTAATTGCTTTTATTATTTATTTTTTATCAATTGAAATTTTTAAAGTATACACTATTTTTTTTATAAAAAAATGAAATGGAAATGAAATCTTAACTAAAGCTTTCAAAGCATGAAATATACATTATTATTATTAGGTGAAATATTTGAAATAAATTAAATTTGTGTCTTGTAATATGTTAATATATATTAATGAATTTAAAATGGCTTTAAAGTTTTATTTATACTGAATTATCAATTAAATAATACACAAAAATATTGTTTTATATATTTTAGCACATTTGATATCCGTATAAATGTTTGTATTTTATTATTTGTCTTATATTACAATAAGCTAGTAGATAGAGGAATTCTTTACTATTTACGAGCTTGCTTAAAAACAAACATATCGGTTCCGTGAAGTATTGCAGAACAATTGCGCGAAGTTTAAATTGTTTGGTAAATCGGTGTTCTAATTCTAATACTGCTACCATAACATCTATTTAAAAACATCGATGCTTAAAATGGATGATATTCGTATGCTAAGCAGCGTTGTTGACATCGACGATAATCGTATGTTAAACTTAGCACGTCCCTAGTTGACATTTGACAATTTATCATTTGTCTCTTTTTAACGTACGTATTAATATGAGATAAACAATACACATGTCGATCTGCAGCATCTGAGCAGGTTGAGACTTGTCTCGCAAAGCAAAAGCATTATTCAAGTTGTATGCGGCTAGTGTAGAACTTTTGCTTAATTTAAAAATTTACATTTAGTTATCGTTTTGAGATGTGCGCGTTCGAACGTGACTCTCGACTCTTTCTCCGACTCGACTCTCAATGTAGTTATAATTTATATATTAGAGCAAGTAATATAGCGTGAGCTTAAATAAATTGTGTGAAAACTTTATTTCCTTGTAATTTGATGTGAAATAAAAATAAGTTATATTTTTCTTTGCTTTTTAGTGAATTTTAAGTGAAGAGTGTAAATTTTAAAGTGTAGTTTAGAGCAATTACTGGCGGATATGGCAAGGTAAGCAAATATTTTATTAAATAAATTTAGTTTAATTTCACAAGCACAAGAGAAAAGTCATTCGTAGTGCAGGATGAAGGCACAAAGTGTGCTGCAAAATCGACTGGTTGTGGGTTCGATCCCCACTCGAGGAAAGAAAATATATATTTAACTTTATATATATTCGTTTCTTTGCTCTGATGTAGAGACAAAATGCGGCGTTGAGTTCCGCCACTCAACACACAATGTCTCCAGAATTCGGCGAAAAGTGGGGAATAGAGTGTTTCGTGTTCCCTCTGCCTACCCTGAGACTGTATCGCAGGTGATTTATTTTATTTAATTTTACTCAGATCACATCCTAAAATAACTGTGAATTGCGTTCATACAATATGTCTGAAGGTATTTAGTATAGTATAGTATATTTAGTAATAGTAGGTCCACATCTACAAGTGCAGTGCTTGTATATCATTCTTAATTTCTAGAAATAAAAGTAAAATAATATGAAAAATGCAGTTTAACTATATAAAAAAAATATATATTTCATTCATTCATCTAAAACTTTTTAGATTAATGAATTTTCTATAGGGAATCTAAAATTTTTATTATTTAGACATAACAAATATATTTATATATTTTTAATACTTTTTAAATATAGTTTTATTCGCAAGCTTGATACACCAAAATTCAGGACATGTTGCGTCTCTTATAGCTGGCCTTCTCTCACACTTATGTATATATTTTGTCATTACTTAAATAGGTAATCACAATAACATTAAAATAGCATCAGCACTAAAATATATAAGAAATAATAAATAAATAAAACAATCTTTTTTTCTTTACTTATTTTTTTCACATAGTATATAACTAAATACATTCTTCATGGAAGGCATTTTTGATTAGAGACAATCAACTTTTAAAATCAAAATTTTAATTAAATTTATTAGAGAGTCAGACTATACAGACATCAAAACCATGTTTTTGAATGTTCTTATTAAATTGCATTCTGAATGAAAAATAATATACCAGTTCTTCTAGGAACAGTAAATCAAAATTGTCTAATGTTGGTATAAGGCAAACTTGATTCCTTTTCAGAAATTATTGAAAATTGTATTGTTTATTTATTACTTATTATATATTTATTTGGTGAAGCTGCTTTTGACAAATGACAAACTGTGCATTATTGTAATTACACTTATTTATATATGTTTGTAAGTTTATCTTACGAGTAGACAGTCCCTACCATTTTATATTTTAAAATATTGCCTTCCTTATGTACAATATATGTTGATATCAGTGCATGTGTAGTCATACAATTGAAAATATTCAAATATTGCTAAAAAAATTACAATGAGTACCAAAAAAAAATTACCTTTAATTTATTTTTGCTTTTTTTACTAACATAATGTTGAGATACCCTCTCTTTTATAATTATTTACAAAATGTATTGATTTATGTGATATAAACAAATATCTCAGAACAAATGCAGAATCTTTAACCTACAGAACCTCTTTCTTTTCTCTTTACACACAACTTCACACTTCACACTGACCATTTCTGATTATTTAGAAAATATTTAATATTAGTTTTAAATTTATGTTCAGGTTTTTGTTGGCTTAAAGATATATCTCATAAAAAAAACAGTTTAAGCAGAGGGAATTTAGTATTTAGATATTTTGTTCCCCATATATACTGCTCACTTTCCGATACATTGCAGTTTCTGTGAGTTTCATTGAGTTATTGAGTGTTCAAGCTCAATGTTGCGCTTTGTTTGCGTCTAACCAGAGTGAGAGAATGAAATTAAGTTTCCAGAGTAGGAATTGTACGGACTTGTAGTTTATTGTTACTCTCTGTTTATTGTTCATCATTCTTTTGTGCTACTTTTTAAATGTAATTAATATTTATAGATTTTTTGTTACATTTTCTCGGAGAAGTTATATTTTTTGGATTTATTAATCCAAATTATACTTACCAGTATATTTTTAATGTACAATAAAATAATTAAAGCTTGATGGCAGTCATGGCAGAGGGGCAAGCATGTGCCTGTAAACGCTACAGGTAAGCATGTGCATGTAAACGCGACAGGTTGTGGGTTCGAGGAAATAAAATAATATTTTCATTTCATCGCTCTGGTTTCGAAGCAAAGTGCGGCGTTCAGTTCCGCCACTCAACACGCAATGCCTTCAAAACTTAGCGGAAAATGGGGGACAGAGTATCTTTATACTAGGTTCCCTCTAGGATACAGCGTGAAGATAAAAAAAATACTTTATTCTTGTAGTATTTACTGCATTGTTGCTTCCTAATCTATGATAAATTGGTATAATGTATAGTGTTATAATATAGAAACAAAGAAATGTAATAACAACGCACATATACATAGCTACCTATCATTTTTCGGTGTTATACGCTGTATTTTATTACCCTTAAAGATAAAATCTGTATCCTTTTCGAAAGCCCAAATTCTCAAAATATGATATCAATAATCCATCATAACCAATCAGAACGGTAACACTGACTACTCTAAGAGCACGCGGTACTACCTAGCTTTTCCCACTATTGTTATTAGTCCATTAAATTATTTATTTGTAGTTTTTATCAGCAGAACTACCTTCTGTCAAAGAAATTGTTGCATGCAATGTTTCAGAAATAATTACAAAGGTATTTAAGTAAATAAATAATATTTAGAATGGGAATTGAATATAGAATCGATTTGGATGATGCTAATTTATCATACATGCTAAGTTTCATATGCAAATAGAATATTATACTTTAGATTTTATTAAAAACGTTTTCACATATTTTGTCCCCTATAAAATTAGTACGGGTGTTTTATTATTTTTTAAGCTGGAAATATGAAAAATATTACGTACTAATAAGAGTATTGGCTATAAACAGGATAATACGTCCATCAGAATGTCTGAGAGAGAATGATATTTCGCAAACTACCTAACTTACACGACATGATGCAGGCGGGAAGTGAGTAGGTCATAGTTTTAATTTCTTTGGCTCTCTATAAAATCTATGTTATATCTTAGTCAAATGGTGGCTTCATTGCCATTTCTTAAAGGTAATATTACTATGGGCTTATGTACAGAAGTATTTCAGTAGGCGTTAATTGAGTGCAAATAGGTCCTCGAGTATCGAATAAAAAATTGATTTAGGAAAACGTATCTTAAAAACTATATAACTTCTAAAAATAATGTACGCATTTCTAGGCAAATAATGAAAATTTTGATATTTTCACTCTTAAATAAATTATGAAAATATTATATTATGTAGGTGCTAATTATATGTTTTATCATTTAAGTTTAAAAAGCGTATTTTTTTATTATAGGATAGCTCCTAGCTAGCGCCAATAACCGTTAACTTCGTTAGTTCAATTTTTATAAAAGTATATTTTTGAATGATAACCCCTTACAGGATAAACTATTATATATTATCATTAAAATAATAAACAAGTAGGTTAATAAATAACACTTTCCTTTAACCTCAAATACCTATGCTTATTTTAATAATTGATTTAATATCAAATATGTAGATTAAAATATGTTAAAGGTATACCATATACTTAGTTCTTAAGCAGATGAAAGCAATGGTCAATGGTCTCTATAAGACAAAGTTTTTTCAATTATAATGAATTAAATGTTATTTACGGTCATGTAATAATAATAAAATTAGTTTTTGAACCTTTTTATACAGCATTTATAACCCATGCCCATGTCTTCTAAAGGCAAGCCACTCTATGTTTTCTACCACAATATTTGTTTTAAACCTAAGCCCTGTTAATGGTTTTACTATTAAAATAACTTCCAAAGTTTCCCGCCTTTTAGATATTATTTGAAGGCAACTTAGCCCCCGTATTTATAAACTGCTCTCAGGTCTCAGATCGATCTAGAGAAGCTGTTTTCATTCATAGATTACATGTCTAAAAAAGTAAAAGGGCATCTCAAGATCTTACACTTGAGAGCGCTTAAAAATACATGTCTTAAAGTAGATAATATGTACACGTGCTAAACTTTCATTGTTCTTTGAATATGCAATTTTATAAGTAATTTTCCTTCGGAGTAGTTCTTGATAGAACTACTTCGAAAAACACCTAATCGATATTCAATATATATAATTAAAAGAACAGTTGGGACAACTCTATGGGATTTTTAAGGATTAGCGATCTATGGATGTAATAGAAAATTAACGTTAGCGGTATAAGAAAATATAAAAATATTTTTGTACTAATTAATTAAGGATATTATTTGCAATACATTAGTATTATTATTAATATTTATAAACAGATGTTAAAAATACCATATGAATACATGTTAATATTCTTGTTAACATACATGTTTAAATTGTATTAAATAATCGTCATATAATCTAAAATTGCATCATGCAAAGAAATGATTCCTTCTCTAAACCGGACTAAAAATGGTGAGCTTTTGTTTTTTTTTTTCGTTTAGCATAACTTGTGATACCCAGCGCTTGGTACTGGCTATCGGGTTATACGATGAGTCACGTTTCTCCTGTCGCTTACACTGCTATATCGAAGGCTTTGCGTCTCTTTCTTTGCGTAATAATATAAAGTGTAATGATAATAGCATATCTATAGATTTATCTGGAAACAATTATGTAAACCGTAAAGTATATTATAATATTTCTACGTACTAGTAATTCTAATTTTAGAACTTTCTAGATCTGTACAATATTGCGAATAGAAATAGGAACGTTATAAAAAAGTTTTTAATATTTGCCTCCCACAACGTTCATAACATGTAGTTAATATTTGAAGGTCATCACTTGTATTCTGCTTAATTTTTGATGAGTAATTCGGTTTGATAGGTATCTATAAGTTGTTTACACTTAGATAATTTAATACGTTCGGTAAAGCTTTGTTATTCGCGCGCTTGCCTTGTCTCATCAATATTTAAGTGCAGTTTTTATCTTTAAAATATTTTATTAACTAATGTATGTACCTATTCAAATTCAAATTCAAAATTCAAATTCTTTATTCAAATTAACTATAAAAGCACTTTTGAATCGTCGAATGTACATGTCAACAAAAAGCTACCACCGGTTCGGAAGGTACCTAGTTCTGTTGAGAAGAGCCGGCTTGAAACTCAACAGTTGCTCTTTTCAAAGTAAATGGTATATTTTATATCTATACCCATCTATTCCCGTTACGACACAAAGTAATAAAAAATTGTCGCGTAAACTTGTTTTAAAATTAAAATGTCCAAAACAAGTAGGTAATATAACGACAGTAAATTTATAATGTTAAACGAATCTTTTTAATCAATGATTAGGCTATAACCTGTTAATACATGTTTAATACGTGTTTTTATCATTGGTTACCTGTTACTACAGTATTTTTCAGAGCAGGTAGCAAATAAAAATCCCGTGACAAGTTTTGACATGTTTTATACCTAGTTATAGTGTTTCAGAAAATAGAACGAATACGATTAAAGAGGTAGAAATTGTAATAATATATTTTTATAAAGATATGCATTGTATTTGATTAATTTGTTATCTTTATTACAGATTCTGCTGTTCAAAAGCATTTAATTCAAAAAGTAATGGGAAATTATATAAATTGGTATTTATAATAACTATTTTATTCTATATACTATTACGTACTGTTTATATTATATTATTTAAAAGTATTTTTATGTAAAACTAGTTTACATGTAAAAAAAATAACAAAATATGCATAGGTAACCATTATCATAGATTAGGTACATTACAGTAAATTATTTGAGATTTAACACTAGAGCTTTTATTTTAATTTTTTTCATCAGGGTAGGAGCTTAGTATTAAGACACTCTGCTCTCCATTTCCGCCGAATTTTCGAGGCATTGCGTGTTGAGTAGCGGAACTCAACGCCGCGCTTTGCCTCGACACCGAAGAAATGAAAACATTAAATATTTCATTTCATCGAGTGGGAATCGAACCCACAACCTGTCGCACTTACAGTAACACGCTTGTGAACGCCACGACTGGCCTCGAAAAAGCTTATAGATAATGAATTTATCTAATAAATTTAACAATTCCTCTAACCCATCATATAAATGATCTTACTATTTATTACTAAAACACTACTGACCACTAGTCACCAACCGTTTTAGAGCAAATCTCATAAAGGGCACGTGTGGATTTATAAATTTAAATAGAACAGTGAATAAGCTCGATCAGTGATATGAGAGGACTCTTCTGATATGTGCACCGTCACATATCTCTCTCTCTCTCTCATACAAGTCTCGTAGTCCTTTTTGTTATTTGCACACCTCCCGCCACTCGTTTGTATTAGTCATGTTATCTAAAAGTGGGTTCATTTTAACTCGCTCGCATCTTTCTATTTACTTCCATTTAGTTTTACCTTTTTCTTTGTATGCTTTACTTCATAAGGTGTTTTATTATATCGTTCTTCGTTGCTACAATAGTTGTAATATTTTTATTTAACTTTTATATGAACTATGAAATTAATGAAAACTGCATATATGTTTTACTACATTAGGCCGAATTGTTCGATGTATCGCGTGTTTCGTTGCGGAACTCAACGCCAATTGCAAGAAAATATTAATAAATCATTCTCTCGAGTGGGGCTCGAACTACAACCGTCGCTTTACAGTTACACCCTTGTGCCCCTCACTTAATGAGTACTTTATTTAATAAATAGATTTCTGATAGATTCCTCTATCATTATTTAGAATTATTATTAAACAAAGTTTCCGTTCCCCTAACGCAAAAACAATAATCATATGTAGATAAGGAATATTCGAGATCACACCATTTTATCATTATCGTCCTATACTTCAAGTCAGCGAATCGGAAGCTCGAGTGCAGCGTGGTCCGCATGCACTTGACTGTTTACTGTAATACGAGTCTAATCCGTTGTTATTATATCGGGCTTTCCGTGTGACACATTGTGTACTAAATTTCTTTTGTTATGTTGGCGTGGATCGTGAGGAAAGCAAAAATGTTATTTTAATTTTGTCATTGGCTATATAACTTTTGAATAAATATATATATGTGAAATTTATAAAGTGATATGACGCCAAGGTTATTTTAACCAGATTGATGAACAGTTAAATTATTTGGACATTTTCAATATCCTTAAATGTTTGCGTATGTAGAGATTGTCTAGTATTAGGACATTTCGTTCTCAACACCGTCCTAGATAATTAAATATTTATAATATATTCTCTCTAGTCGCGTTGTATTTATTCCGCACGCAGCAGGGTAGACAAAGGGAACCTAGTGTTACAACACTCCGTTTCCGGTTTTGCGCCAGATTCTGTAGAAATTTGTGTTGAGACGCGGAACTTAACGCCGCGATTTGCTTCGACACATTAAATTAACAATTTTCATTTTACATTTTTATTATATGTTGAAGTGTTTTTTTTCTCTTATTACAGGGCACTAGTAGCCATTGTGGCTACTTGGTGCACGTTTACCATCGCCTATGGACAACCCATACAATGTAATTCCGATGCCCAGTGCCAGAGTAATTACTACTGTGTTCAAGATGTATTCAAGTGTCGCGAATGTCTTAATTGTGAAGAATTAAAACGAGAACCACCCAGAGTGCCGACGTCGTGTGTAAAGTCTTTGGTGATGTGCGGTGGATGTATGAATGGGTAAGTGATTTTGCATTCCTATATTATTATATTAAATATAATATATAACACTTAAATAATGATAATATGTATTTGATGACAATAGAGCCTAAAAGATTTGCATCGAAATTTTATAAGGGTTGTTAAACTTGAATTACAAAAATCAATAGAATAAGAAAATAAATAAACAATTCTGATCTATTTTTCAATGTAATAATATTTTCTAAAACATGTTAAATTAAAAAGATATTAAAAAATAGCAAGATATGAGTTTTTTTAGATTATTACATAAAAATGAAACCCTCGATTGTTATGTCTTTTGTGTTTATTATAAACATAAAGCGATAGCGAGAGCCAGCCATAATAAAAATTGAAAACAAAAATCAGCTTTTAGGTTTCATCAAAATAATTTACTCAACGTAAATTTTGAAATTAGGAATAATTGCGCAATATTTCGTAATACAACACAACATACTTAATTAAAAATAATTCTTTCATGATACCTAAATAACACTGAATTCCACAATATTATGATAAAAAAAGAAAGTGTCTGTAATATTTCGCATTTGTCGACAGATTACTGCGAGTGTCCAATTTTTATTTATTCACCGATACATAAATGAAAATAATGAACAGTTTATATTAAACTTTATCTATATTTTGTCATCTTTGATAAGATATCTCAAAATTGCAAAAGGTATGAATAACATAATTGCAATTTATACATAGATTTAATACAAATATTTATAAATAATTTTGTGTATTATTACAGGTTGGTGGAAGACAGGAGCGACTTGAGTGCCGTCTGTGTTCCCCCAGACTATACCAATAACAGTTCGACGTGGTGGTGGTGGGTCTTGGGAGTCGGCGTGGTGATAGTCATAGTGGTGCTCTTCGTCGTACTCTACCTGTGGTACAATGTACCTAACATTGGCCCTAAGATATGTAAGTAATTTTGCAATAAATGTACGTGCATTCGTTTTGAAATATGCTTTGTTAATTGGATCAAAGCCTAATACCGTACGCATTAGTTAGGAATGTCGGAGATTAGAAATATCGATATTGATAATTATTAAAGTAATAATAACTACGTTGATATATCGGTTAAAAGTATCGATATATCAATATTTGTAGCAAGTACTTGTACTAGTACAATTATCACGTAAACAATATAACCACATCGGTATTGCGCATTAAGGGTTAACGTGTTAGATGTAAACAAAGCAAACTGGCGCAACAGATCACTATGGAGTACTCTTCTATTAGTGATACAGCTTTTACGATACCTTTTCCTTAAACTGATTGACTGACACGGCTAACTAAATACGGCTTTAGGATGGATTTGTCTCTTTTCCCACGGTCTTAACACTCCGTTCTCTGTTTTCCTACAGAATTCATGATATTGTTTGTTGATTGCCGAAACTGCCTTTACCTTATGCTTTGTCTCACCAGAACCGATAATAATTTTAATGAAAATAATTTCCCAGACTGGGAAGCGGAAGTTTATGTATTAGGATAAAATATTATTTAAGTATGAATGTTTATTTTAAATTTCATGTCTCCTAACCTCAAAGTTGTCTGGGAGAAATCGCTAATTAGCGATAAGACAGCCTTTGTACTTCACACAACAACTTATATGCACACGTTATGTGCATATAAGTACTAGATGTAGTTTGTAACTTTGTTTTCTTTCTGTTTGTGGTTTACAATAAAGTATAAATAAATAAATAAGCGAACGTATGATTTACAACTAAACGCATTATCACGCTAAGCGACGATGGCTTAAAATGTATTGATTTATGACTAGCATAAGAGTCTATGATATTTATTCTTTTATACTATTACAGTTAATCGCATTCAGGAGGTTATTGATTTTCCAGCGACGAGTACGTCAGTACAGCATGCCTTCAATCCAGCCGCGGCGGCCGACGAGGCCCCCAGCGCGCCAGATTGTCCCCCGCCTTACTACGAAACTACTTCCCCTTTGGGCGGGAATCCTGCATACTCTAATGATTATGATGCTCAGAATAATGGAGAAGGTAGGTGTAAAATTTTAGTTTTAAAATTGAATATCTAGTTACGATAAATATACATATATTTTGAAATGCCAAATAAATATTAAATATAATGTACAACACCAAGTGATGGTATTGTCAACCATGATGACGCATCCATATGACCTATTGATCTAATTAACGCGATGCGGTCAGTTCCAACATCTCATGGTTTATTAAATTGTTCATTCAATATGGATTCTTGGATTCAAATATTTTTTTGACGTCATGATGATGGTCTTGAAATAAAACATTTATAATGTATATTATATTTGCTTAATTTATTTTACTATCACATATTTAACTACAATTACCGTTAATCGGTTTTAATAGGTAGATAGAAAGAGTAGTTAGGTAGGTAGAAAGCGATCTCTCAAGACAATCTTAAGATTATTTGAAATTTTGCATCCATTTCGTAACTTTACAGTTACGAAATTGGTGCAAATTAGACAAAGAGGGCGGTGGAGTCTCGCAAAAGTTTAAACTTTTTACTAATACTGTATTGTAATATGCTACATTATATTTATATATATTTATGTGAAGAGCAATCAAGCTTATCCCCTCTATCGCTAAGCCTAGTTTATTTTTCCTAGCCCTAGTTATATTTTTCCTCATAATAGTAAATTAGCCAAGGCGACCAAATCGTAAATATTGAATATAATAAACTTTATAACGTTAATAGGGTAGATTAAATTACATTTATTTTTTAAATATCACGTCACAATACGGATATAATAATTATAAATAAAATGTTGTTAGTTTTAGATCCGTTTATAAAGCGGGCGCCGTCGACACGGGTTGGCGCGGCAGGTGCGGGGGGCGCGGGGCGCGAGTCGGCCGGCAGCCAGGCCGCCTTCGTGTACAACAAGCCGCACTATGTACGCGGGCCGCACTTGCCTTATGAGTAAGTTATATGAATCTTTTTTTAGTTTCACGCTGTATCCCACATATAGTCGAGCAGGCAAAGAGAACCTTGTGGTAAGGCGCTCCCCACTTACTTTTTGAAACATTCGTTTATGTCAACGTCTCAAGAGCTTCATACTACACATTTTTTGCAATTTTATGTTTGTTTCCGCATGGTAGGGAAGCCATTCCATTCACACGTCTATGCCCATTTTTTAAACCGTTGCATGTTGAATGGTGAACTTAACACTGCACTGACTCTCATCAAAATAGGGAATGGAAAGAAATTAAATGTATTCTCATTCCTCTCAAATGGGAATGAACCACGACTATGATACCTGTACAATGTCTGTCCGGCTATGCTATCGATTCTCCCTCGCTCTCTCATAGACTGAAGATGGGTTTTCAGAAACTAGTATAATTTTGTATGGATCTATTAGAAATTTATATGAAGTTATACTTTATATATATTTTTTTAAATATCAACTTTCTATTTCAAAATTTTTGTCAAATCGGCCTTATTTGGTTACTCGGTATAATAAATTTAATATACAGTATAATTTAGAGTCACACTGGCCCAATATCCATTTAAAATGGCATAACACGAATTTTATGACCAAATTTCATGGTTTAATATGAATTGTTCTAACAAATCATCAAATAATTTTTACATTTTGTATATTTAGTTGGCAATTTTTATTATTACAGCGACGCTCCGGGATCCGATGCGGGCGAAGACGATGAGCGCGACGCCTTTACGCACGACGAGGACACCATGGAAAGTACTTGGAGCCCCGCAGAGAACGTAAAGTTAGTACCCTTAGCTTCACACAGACAGAAAAGAGAACCTAGCGTTTATGACCCTCCGTTCTTCATTCTCTGCCCAAGTATTTTTTATCTGTGACACTGCATGTTGATTGACGTTGAGGAAACAAAAATTAATCCCCCTAATAGAAAGCAAACCCACAACCGTCGCGTTTATAGTCACCGTTGGGCTGTTTCGCCACAATGGTCTCTAGTTAGGACTAACATAGTTTTAGTATTTTTTAATATAAAGCAAGTACTAGCGATCAACACGCAGCTTCGCCCGCCTAATTTTATTGTTATAATACAATCCTTTGATTGTCATACAACAATAAAATTAGGCGATAAATCAACTCTTTAGTTGAGATGTGCTAATGTGTGATACCGGCCCGAGTGGGGACTGGAGCGGGTTATATGGGGCTCGCGGACTGGTAGATGTAGGCCGTCTGAATACCTACTAAAACCTCCCGGTGCTCCTCATCGCCGCCACTGACCGCGAGATGCGGGGACTAGTCTTCCGAGAAACGTGACGGCGGGAGCATGCAAAGGCACGTCGAAGCGTGATTTCGCTTCTCGACTTTTGAGCGTCGCTGACTTCCGCTGACCCCTTATCGAGCACCACTGCCTCGCAGAAGTATGAGATCACGTCCGACGACGTCTCCCCGCCGGCCATGGCTTTGACCACGGCTGGCAGGGAGTCCCTATGACGTCGTGCAAAGCGCGAGACGCCCAGGCTGTGCACACCTCCAACGTGTGCTGGGCCGTCTCATCGAGGCAGTCGCGCTCGGCCTATACACATTGGGTAATTTGTACTCATCGCACTATTGTGCGCTACAAACAAACTGGTAGTCATTCAGATCGTTTGCGGTCCGGCAGACCTAGAGCTACGACTTCTAGTGAAGACAAATTTATTGTAGAGACCAGCAAGCGGAATAGAGGGCTATTAGACAGCCCCAGAAATTCGTGTTGCAGTCTTATTTACAGTACAGAATATGTCTTACTGCGCCAAAACAACCTCTAATTCAAGTATTGAGTTTTATACTTAATATAAATCTAATTTATTTTAACAGTTCTACAAGCAACTCGGACACCGTGGGGATAGTTGCGGGGAGCAGGGCAGGCAGCGCGGGGGCAGCCGGGGGAGGGGGAGGAGCGCCCCCCGACATGTCCATGCTGGTGGCAACTCGCAACACCGCCGCGGTGCGGTCACGACAGGTTAGTAACCCTCTTAGCGCGTTACTGTTAGGACATACAAAATAGGCAATCTGCCAACTCTACTGCCGTCATAAGGAAAAGAGGCACAACTAACATTTTCTACAAAATTGAGTTACATATATATTCGGCATCAGGAAAACATGATTTATCTAAGTAATTTTTTGAGTATTTTTAGTAACAATATAAACAGAGATATCATAAGCAGAAGCAGAGATATCAACTGCACCATATTGCAAGTTATAGTGCAGCAAAAGGGCACATTGTGAGATATTACTTTTACTCATTTCTATATTTTTAAAATATTTTATTGAAAAAGCATAATTGGCGTGTAATTGCGCCTTTGTTATACTTACAAGTTAGCATTATTGGTGTAGAAGAAAAGACACAACTGTCAGTCTTTACTACTAAAAAAGTGAACAAAAATGGAATGAGGGAGGAGAGGTATGACATAGGGCTGCATAAGTAACCTATATCTCTCTGTGTCTCCTAATGAAATATAAATGACCTAGTCCATGTATATGTTTGTCACAAATAGGCACAAAACATTGATTGAAAACAATAAGCCGCGTGCAAAACATTACAGTTTTAATTTAAAACTGTGTTTCGGGGTCTCCATTCGGGGTAGCATTATATTTTTTTCTAAATCTGCTGCAAACATTAAAGTGTCAGTGTTCCCTATACACTGACACTTTAATGTTTGCTGCAGATTTAGAAAAAGTTACACTAGAATGAAAGAAATGAAGAGAGGACGAAATACAATGCCAGTGTGAATGGTAAGATGAACAAGTGAATGAGGTGGTATACTTAGGAAGTATGTTCAGTAGAGATGGAAGATACGAGATGGATGTGGAAAGGCGTATTGCTGCCCGTAACAGGGTTAACGGAGACTTAGCTGCATTGATGAGACGGCGAAACTTCAGCACAGGTGCGCGTTTGGCCGTACTCAATGCAGAGTTGGCGCCGACGTTGTTATATGGCAGCGAAACGTAGGTATTACAGAAGAAGAATGAAAGAAAGATGAATGCCATGGAGATGCGATCTCTTCGTAGGATATGCGGAATCAGCTTAGCTCGATCGAATCCGAATGAAGAGATACACAGAATGGCAGGTACTAGCGAGGATGTCATAGTGAGAATGAAGAACGTGCTCAGCTGGTTTGGGCACGTCGAACGAATGAGTGATGAAAGAATGGCAAAAAAGATCTATGATGGAAAAGTGAGCGGTAGGAGAGGTAGGGGTTGACCTCGGTTGACCTTCGAAAACACAGTATCAAAGATACTGGAGGAAGGTTACGTAAAAGACATGAGGATCCCCCGGGGGGCATTTATGAAGAGGTTGATGACAGTGGACGAGGCGAAAAAGGTATGTAGAGACCGTAGCGTTTGTATGTATGTAATATTCTTTTCGTTTGTGGCTGGTGGCTATATTACCTAATTATATTAGAGTTTTTGTAGGTACTGTGTCACATTTGTAATAATAATTTAATTATTATTTGTGACATTTCACTAGATAGCTTGATTGATATATTATATAGCTGTTATAATAACTTAATGGTTCCTAATTAAAAATAAAATATTTAATTGATTTGATATATTTTTTTTTATTTAAGCTTTTTAAAATAAATGTTAGTTTTTCACAACTGATCGTTTTCATTTATACAAAAGTATTTAATATCTAATATTTAACTAATTAAATTACAATGAGAAGGCATAATTGAATAAAAGTGTCGTTTCATCTTGACTGTCTTGAATGTTTGCACAAAGGTTTTAGAAAGAAAAGGCGCATTTGGTTATATATGTGCCTTTAAATCGTATTATTTCAGACTTTACCTTATTTTTTACGTTAAGTAGAAAAAAAATAAACGAATTATTTATTATACACATTAAATATAGATCTTTACAATGCCTGGGTTTATACTTACTATATAATTGCAAGTATTTACATTTGCACATTTTCGAAAAACCAATGTTATTGTCGTTTTTATTGAACAAAACCAAAAAAATACTTTAAACTTCGTTTTCTCGATATTTACAAAATGTTATTTGTGCCCTTTTTCGTAATGACGGCAGTATATATCTTAACATATTAGGTTTTAATATAAAAGATTAAAAATGTTTTCATTTTAGCAGGATACAAATAATAATAGAAATGGCAGTGACTCCATCGGTCCCAGTGAAGGTGGTTCCAGTATTGCGTGTCCTGTCATCATCAACGTAGTACAAACTATCGGCTCCTTGCAGCAGACCAACAAGTTCACACATTGATGTAGAAAATAAAGGAACTTCACACTTGAAAATTTGCTCAATTCTCTCTACTATGGGCCATCGATAAATTACGTCAAACAGATTTTTATATTTTTTGTGTCCCCCCCCCCATTATTGTTCCAGATCGTCTGATTAGTTAGACTCCCCCTACTGTAATGTAATCTTAGAAATTTTAAAATTTTACATCAAAAAATTTAAAACGGCAGTTCGGAAATTATTTTGTTTTTACAATTCTCGGATTTTAATACTTAGGCCCATATTTATAACTCGCTCTCAAGCCTGAAATCGATGTTTGAGATGCCGTTTTCATTCATAGATATGTAATTTATGAATGAAAACTGCATCTTTAGATCGATTTTAGACTTGAGAGCGGGTATAAATACGGGACTTTGACATATACGCAATGGTAACTCCCCCCCTCCTGACGCAATCATGGACGGCCCGCTGGAAATGATAAAATACATTATAGTGTTGTGTTCGACCCAGTGTAAGGACAAATAGCATGATTTATACATTGCTCAATTTACATAAAATGAGATTATAAGCATTTTATTAATTTACAAATTTTGTTTTCATGTTAGTGAGTTCCTACAGTTATTTTGCACAATAGGTGTGGTTTATATTTTTAAATTTGTGTATAATATTAACTTAGTTTTAAAAGTTCGTTTTACTGTTTTAGTGAGCATATTCGTAAGTTTATGTTGTGTTTATGTCAAGTGTATAGATCTGATATAGTGCTCGTAGTCTAATTTGATCTCTCTCACTTGGCTAGTTTACAATTAGACGAATGTGTTAGCATGTTTTATGTACTTAAAAACCATTTGAATTGTTTATTAACATATTCCAATGATAAAAAAAAATGTAGTCACATAACTACTACTACTATATTATTATGATTTTAATATATGGCCAGGTTTTAGATGATTTCAGTGCCATTTTATTACTTAGTATATGATAAAATTTTATAAAAGAAGTTCATTGGTTCTTAAATTTAAAATAAACTTTAAGCCTTAATAAAGTGCCTTATGATAATGTGTCTTTTTCGTATTTACCAAGTAAAACGATTATATATTAACATTTATATTATAGTTAAAACAATTATATATAACATTATACTATTATTATTAGTTACCAAAATGTTGGTTATGTTGTTTAAAAAGAAACTTGTTATGTTTGATATTTGTTGCTTGTGTATCTGTCTGTAATGAAAATAAATGCACTTACTTTAAATAAGAAATATGCAGTCTTAAATTATATTGTTTGTAAAATACGAATATTTGATTTCATCGTTTGTGATTGGATACTCAAATTTCGCATAATAAAATACAATTATATGCAATAATAGTTTTTTTATTTATCAAAAAGTTTTTTTTTAAATGACACATAGTAAAGTATTAAACATTAGTGATAAATATTGATCTTAGTTTTATAGTATAGTTATTTGGTATACAATATTGTAATATATTAAAATTGAAAATTGTGTTATATATATTATATATAGCACACTGTACTACTAATGTTCATCCTGCTGTACTTGGTTTTAATGATGTAAGAATTTTTAATGTTAAAATAATATTAGAGCTATAAATATTTTGGAACATATTAAAACTATGGATAAAATTTTAAAAACATATTTACTTATCCCATACAAAATCAATGAACTGGCTGTGATGTCATTATTTTATAATAAAGATTTGTTAATATTTATATATACTTGAAAATGTAAGATATTACACATTTATTTATATCTTGAGTGCCGGTAACAGACATACGGTTATGTTTTGCATAAAAGAAAAATTTTAATAATAAAATTAACATGAAAAATGTTGTTTTATTTGTATTAAACCCTTACAAATGTCCCATAAATATTAAAATAAAGCAAATTTAGCGTGTCGCTATAAAGAGTGCGGGGGCGTGAAGCAGGGCGTCGCGCGCTGAGTACTGTGGATGCAGGGGCGCCCACACGCGCATTAGCTCCGCCTCGCGGGCCGCGCTCGCGTATAGCGGGACCTCCGCCAGCGCGCCCGATGAATTGATGGCCCCTGCCCCGCCTTCGCCCTATATTGTGTTAACTTGTATTACCATGACTGTAATGTTTGTACTTGTAATATTACAATTAAATATAACTAGTCTACCATTGTCTAAACACGTGTTGTGTTTTTAGAAAAAAATCAAAATTTATCGTCGTCGTAGTCGTCGTCGCCGTCAGTCGTCGCGTCAATTAAATCACTCAAATTATTTTTTAATGTGAACTTGTCTTTTTTACAGAGAATCTTAATCATGACTTTAAATTTAAACATTGTATTATTTTAATTAGGAGTTCTCATAAATATTATTTATATTTATTCTTAAAAAAGTTTAAATTGCCTAAATTATTAAAAACAGAGTTAATATAAGTTTAATCTATGAATATATTTCTATTTAAGTGAGTCCCAATGTTATAAACGTATGAAACGTTTTAAGTCCATTATAAAGCAAAATAATACTAAAATTTTAAGCAACGCTGTTGGGGCGTGAATTTTGTACTTTATAAAAGACACCCGCGACTACGGAAATATGTTTTCATATACTTAAAAGAGAGATAATTTGGTAACTTTAAATGAATACGTGTAATAAAAATCAGATTCACGCTTTATCCCGCACACGGCAGGGTAGGCAGAGGGAACCTAGTGTTAAGACACTCCATTTCCCTAAACTGTTTAATTACTAGACACTATATACTGTTTAATCATATTTGCTTTCTACTGGTTACGCATAATTGCAAGACTTTCGCATAATATTGTAATGTAATAATAGCCACTAGCAAACCTTAAATAAATAAATAGATACTCTTAACACAAATACATTATGGCTGTCGTAGGTACTTATATGCATATACTTAATTATGTATTCGATGAAGCTTAGTAGACGTTTCTCGCCATTGGATTGTTCTATGTATTAATACATGTATATGTGTCTTTTCTATGGTACAATAAAGAGTATTTTATTTTTATTTTAACTTGAAAGAAAAATGGATTATTTTCCATCACTTGAACGGCGTGGAATTTTTAACAAATATTACGTACCGTGGGCACATATCGCAGTAGGAGCGGCGGCGCGGGGGCGTGCGGCGCGTCGTGCGCGCGCGCCGGGCACAGAGCGCCCTCCCAGCGCGCTCCGCTCAGGGCAAGCCCGCGCACCACTGTGCCGCCACTCTCCATGTTCTCTATGTTATATAAATTATTTAAAATTTATAGTTTCACGGGAACCTTGTGTTAAGATATTATATATTCGCGACTGTCCGCCTGAATTTGAAATCAACACGCAGTTGAGTGGCGAAACCTTTTGCCAGAGCAAATAAATGAAAATAAATGGATCAACGATCGGAGAAAATAGTTACATCGATATGCTTCCCATTAATTAAGTAATCTATGTATCCCATCTGTATACAATACAACTTTCCACTTTAACAAATGTTACTAAGCTACGATCGCGTTAGTAGTATAGTAAACATTCATATATAATACACAAACCTAAGCAGTCCCACGTGGTTGTAAGCGCGAGTGCGTCCATGGTGCGCCCGTAGCGGACGGCAGCAGCTGCACGAAAGGCTTCTAACACTCGCTGTGGTTGCAAAAACTCACGCATGTCCACTTCTAAAATACATACAATATATAGTAAATACACCATGCAATATATGCCATGCCGTATACAGAATAAGGGCGACGTTGTTTTTTTAACAATTGTTTATGTAACAATTTAAATAAAATTACTTTTCCCAGTGAAGATTAAAGCTAAAGCATTCCATCACTCGTATACACTTTACAAATATTGAGTAGGCGCAATTTTCATATATACAAGATGGTTTGAAAATATTTATTTATTTATTTATTAGGAAGCCAACCTTACATACTAAGACTACAATGGTTACAAATATTTTTAAATATATTGATACAAAGTATGTCTCAATTATAGGCTAACTTTGCATGTATAGTAAAGGTGCTGCTCACATCTAAATTAACAAAAAAAACAACAAACTACTAAAAGCAAAACTGATGTTCTTAAAACAAACAAAAAAATGTTATAATAATTGTAATTATTGTAAGTAAGCTCAGTTATGGATTTTTTAGTAGATACATAAAATATTTTTTCAGCTGAGCTTTATACAAAGGTAAGTCATTAAATCAAATTGAGATTTTTGCGCTAATTTGTTATAAAGATTTAAAGTTCTATTAAGTGGTGCATTTAGGCCTAAATTTGTTCTAGCGAACCTTGTTTTAAGTTTTTGGGTACGTAATCTTGCATTCGATTTAGGGGTAAAAATATTAAGTTGACTTAAAATCTTCGGACAATCAAGGTTTCCAGATACTAATTTATGTAAAAAGCAAAGATCGGCAATCTCTCTGCGATGGGATAGTTTTAACATATTATAATGTTTTAATAAGTCATCGTACTTACGAAAATCATTACTGATATGATCTCTATAAGATAAAAATTTTAAAAACTTTTTTTGGATTCGTTCCAATCTGTTTTTATGTGTTACATAATATGGATTCCAGACAGTAGAACAATATTCTAAATGACTCCTAATTAAGGAATTAAATAAGATAATAACTGAACTAGATTTTTTAAAAGGCTTAGTAGCTCGTATAATAAATCCTAAAATGCTTAACGATTTACTCATTATATCATTTATGTGTGGAACAAAACTCAATTTAGCGTCTACTGTTATCCCTAAATCACGTACTTGAGTAACTTTTTTAATAGGATAACCATTCACTTTATAATTATAATTGATGTCAGAAGTCTTCCTACTAAATGTTATACTCTGGCATTTC